>JAAGNO010026998.1:8318-30525 GCA_033439905.1 Ceryle rudis
CTTTCCTTTTTTTCATTTCATTCTGGCATTAGATGTTCAGATCAGATGTTCATTCTCAGCTTTGGACATACCAAAACTTAGATGCACTAACAGTTCACAGGTGTAATGTAAACCACACACTGTCTTCAAAGGACACAAATAGGTAAGCTCTATGTGCTGGAAGTACAGTACTAAAATGAATTTTATAACAGTTAAATAAAAATCCTAAGTGTTGAAAGCTCCAAAGGGGTTTTGATAGCTGACAGCTCTATCTGGAGACAGGAACTTCCCAGGAGCAAGTCCTTTAAGTGAGACTTTGCCTGCTGAGCTGTCAGGTTGAGTCAAGCTGACTACATATTGTGCTGAGAAATACGTTGACCACACAGAAAAATTAGTACAGTATGATCTTATGATAGAAATAATGTCCACAAGCCTGAGTTTTAGTAACTTTATGCTCTGTTGCTTCAGATTAAATTAGTTCTCTTTTCCCTGATTGTTGGTAGGATTAGAATCAGGCTCTGTATCATCTTTCTGCATTTTTCTTAGAGTAGCTGTTGAAGTCTTATTCCAGTAAGTTGACACAAGCTTCATTCTATCTCTGATTAAATGGGAATACTGGGGTTCAGGGTTCTGCTCTGACAACATTGGCTGAGCCTTGCATAAGAAGGTAACATGGAAGGGCTACGGGAAAACTTGAAGTGGGAAATTCAGATTGGAACTGCAAGACAGCAAAGTGAATACAGGCATGGGACAGAGTAAATACTGGAGGAGGAAGAGAGGATGAAATAATTAATGCAGCTGTCCAGGTTCTCAGTTGTACTGGGAACCTGTACTGCGTAAGACAAAAAGGAGTGATTCATGGACACTATATCCAATTTCCTACCTAAATATAGTGTAAATGCAGACTAAAACAACCTTAAAGATCACGGGAAAGTCTGACCTCCAGCCTCTCTATGCCAAAGTACCATTGAGGCAAAGTGGTACGTGGCCTTCAGCCATTTCAGGAGGCCCTTCCAGGGCATTTCTCAGGTACTTGGATGCACCTATCAGGAGTCTATGTTAACAGTAAGGTTCAAAACTTGGTTTATAGTACAAACTTATGTAGTTTCACCCATGACCACATGATCCATTTGACACAACGCTACCTGTTACCAATAGCAATGGGATAAAATTTCTAAGTAATTATCACTTTTTTGGCATATAATATAGACCAACTATGTTACAATTGCTTCCTTGTTTTAACATACACGGGCCAGATAATACAAATCTGTGAATGTCCTGGTTAAAATTACACTTCAAAGAAATTCAAAGGTTTAGGTACAGGAGGGCACATTTAAATCAATCAACCATAGCTGTGTCCTATAGTGATGCTATATTGCTCCTGTGTGATTGTGGTTGGGGCATTTTCATAATCATAATCTCATTTCTGTTTACACCAACTCTCAAAGAGGTTTTGACTGTTTCCCTTTTTTCTTTTTTTCCCTCGTGGTGTCACTACAGGCCAAACATGACATATCCCCATGTATCCATGTACACAAACCTCACCATTCTGGAAGAGGTGTTTTTGTTCTCTGGAGCCTCCAAATGGGAGAGTCGTCATCCATGAACTGTTGCAGGGAGTAGATGAAATAGGTAACTGTTGTGTGAGTGTAAATTAGTGTGCATAAGTTTGAATGGCTATACAGCTTGGATGCTTTTCCTTAAATCTTTTGTTTGTGCCCATGGACAGCATTTATCTTCAATATGAAAGAAGACAAGTCTTAGAGTCAGCAGTTTTGCCAGGCAGCAAATGGATCAGAAATTAAACTGTATACTAACTTTCTGGGTTTTATAGGCTGAGACATTTTATTGAACTTTTAGAATAAATATTTGTATAAACTGGTGAAGGTCAACTGCAGAGGCAATGTTATTACCTGCCTTAAAATTATTACCTGTAAAGTGTTGTTAATAAAATGTTCTCATGTTCAGGCCTAGTTCTCCTTCTGCTCATCATTAAGATACAGTTTATTGAAAGTGTTAGCAAATGCATGGTTTGAACATAATTTCATTATGCAGAAGTAATTTTCTTTAGTGCAAAAAGAAGAGGAGAGCAATTGGCAGTATTTATTTATGAGAGCATACGTGACCTCCATTCCAGCTATTTATGTCACACACTGGCATTTCATCTGTGTACTCCCAAAGTAGATCTGCTGTAAAAAGATGACCTCTGTCTTATTTATGGGCAGAACAGAGGTGACAATGGTTAAAATGCTGAGATTCTGACTTCCTGACATTTTTATTAACCCTGGTAATGCATTTCAGCTGGAAAATGCTGAAGTTGTCAACATGCGGTTTTTGGATATTGTGTTCCTGTCATATTTTCTGTAATTCAGCATTTGTAACCATTGTTTTTACTTCTAAGGGAGGCTTTTACACTGCATGTACTGCCTCAGACATTCCTATACAAGCATGTAATTCATCCTTTTAATTTTCAAGAACCTTTCTGTCTTCTCATTAAATGGTAATTTCCATATCAGAAATTTGATGTCCTCTCTAATTGTAGGATGATATTTCAAGATCAGAAAATTATTTATTTTTATATGCTGAGTGGATTAGGAGGTTTGGAATTCAGGTAAAATAGATAACTTGATTCTTTTCTTACCGCTTTCAAATTTTTACTTCAGGTTGTTTGCAAATTAACACTGACATTTTCATCACAAAATGACATGCTAACCCTACCCCTTCAGCTGTGATGAAAAACATTATTAAGATTGCAATGTCAAGCTTTCAGAAGCTAGGAGGGGAAAAAATGCCATCTTGTCTAAACTGTGCATTCCTAACTTGGCCCTTACTTCAGTTGAAGGCATATCAGTATTGTCTTTAATTATGTGAAAAATTCTCTTTTTCCCTTGCCTTTTTTAATATCCAAAGTAGACCTGTTTTGTAGATTAATTAGAATAATGCAATGAAGAAATTCTGGGTTTTGTTGCAGAAATTGGAAAGTGTTTAGTGAACTCGTTTGGGGATTACAGGAAGAAAAAGGTTTGCCTCTATTAAGGCAGTAGAAGTTTGCCTTAAAGAGATGGATTCCTCACCTTCACCTGCTGCAGTATTTCTGGACAGGTTATTGAAATCAAACTTTTCATGGATGGAATAATTTCACAGCTCAGGATAATTGGAAATGTTCTGAACACTCGGTGCTGAAAGCCAGAGCAATGTGAGCTTGTCTTTGAGCACATAAAATACTACACAACAATTTCACAAATGTGATGTCCAAAGTGACCTCAGACTTTTTAAACCTATGTTTCAAGATGTCTTAATGTCTCAGGATATTTAGGAAGTACATCATATTATGGCTTTCGAGGATAATAATAAAACAGCTAATGGTTAATTTTGTTTTCAAAGCCATGTTTGATCTATGCACAGTAAGAAAGCTACAGATACCCATTCAATGATGAGGACAAAATAAATGGTTGCTCATTACATGAAAAGAATCCTCCTCCACTGTGGCACGCAGGTGCTACACAAACAAACAAAAAGTTAAAAATACACATTGGGAAAAACATAAGAAAGCATACAGACAGCCACACTATCAGACTGGAAATATCTAAGATGGGAGTTCTCAAGCTATGGTATGTGTACCACTAGTGGTATGAAAACTATTTCGAAGTGGTCTTCAAATAAAATCTGAGCATCTGAGCAGAAGATGTCTCCTCCTGCATGCGAGTGCCTCTTAATGCATTCCCACAGGAAACTTCAGTGAAGAGCTGGAAGCATGCATGTGTTTTAATACATGCCACATTTCCACCACTGTCACTAATCTGGTAAAATGAAATTCTTTTTCCAGAACAAACTAAAATGGATACTCCAGACTTAAAGGATGTTCCTGTTAAGTGATATGTCACATTAGCTCAAGCAAAGTGCCACATTAGACACTTACCTCCTCCAACTTTTATTTAGCAAAGAAGATGACAAATGACGTTGTGTCCTTATAGGAATATCTGCAGGTGCACTTCACAAGCTTTTGCCAAGTAAGGTAATGGAGCCAGTGAAAACAAACAGGGATAACTTGTCTTTGTAATTTTATAGTAATTTGCTGATAGCTAAAGAACTGCAAGTATTAAATTCCATCCCAGACACTCTAGTATATAAACTATAGCAGGCAGAGACCTTTTCTGCCTGGTACTTATTAAACCTGTCCTGACTTTTCTTAGCCCTAACTTTCATTCTCATCTGGTTATAATTGCCTGGAATTTGCCATTTGTATTCCTCAGGCTTCTCATTGCTCCTTGCTCAGTACATCCAGGCTTCTTGTCCCAACTCCAGTTATATCAATTATTTCCTCAACATAGTCACCCTGTCCAGCCAGCCCCTGAACCCCACCTTCCCCCTCATCTTAGGTTTTGTTCACATGCTAGGACTCTTTGTGATGAAGACACAGCAGAATGTTCAGGGCTGCACTACTCAAATCTACATTTTCAGTGAGAAAATATTTCAAAGCAAATTTTTTCTGCAAGTTTATAACTTAGCAAAAGCTAAATGTTTTCACTGTGATGCTTGCTATGCGGTCCTGATTAAAAGTTCTGGTTACAATGAGGTTGCTGGACAGATACATACATTTTAGAATTATATTTAAATGAGTACTTTATATCATCATATACTCTATAGCTATGTAAACAACCATGTACATACATATGACTATGTAAACTGAAAGTATAACTATAAGCTGAAGCAGTTTTGCATAGGTGACATTATCTGAAAAATGAAATTTTCTTAAATGGATTACACCCCATTCATGGGTAAACTTCCAATTAGTCATGCTGACATTAAATATCATTAAAGTAGGTTAACTAATATGTGGACATGCATTTAAGAACAGATTTTAACTCAAACCCATATTAAAGATAATATTGCAATCCAATTTCATTTGGAATATTTATGAATCTGAACATTTATTCAAACAGAAACAAGTATTCAGTTAACTGCTAAAGATACAAAAATGTACAGTGATTTTTGGATCAATGCGATGCATCACAATTAATAGTGCCAGGTGAGTACTTACTAACTAACACATAAAATTAAATGAGTAGAAGAATAACTTAGTATTTCCAGCAGCCTGGGAAATGACAAGTAGCATTTCAAAGACATTTGTAACTGACTAATGAAAAATGTATTAATGCTTCCTACTCAATATAACAAAAGTAAATACATGGGTGTATTTGCTTGACTATATAGTTATAAATAAACATGCATGTATATTTATTTGAATCTAATAGTGCAGTAGTATACAGCAATATTGTTAATACAGGTCAATTTAAAAATAAATGTATTGGGCAGTCATTGCTAATGGATTTACTCTTATAGGAAGTAATCTATGCATGGCTACTGAGTAGCAGAATTATGAAGAACAGTGTTCATTATTACCATTTCAAAGTTAATACACTTACATAATAATCATTGGTAATCGCTGGCTTAAGCTCTTCTGCTGTCTTTAAATGTACACAAATGTTCAGAACTGTACACTATATATTAATACATCATATCCTGATAGAGTCCCAAGCTGCCTGCAAAGTTACTGCACTTCAAATACTTTCTAGTACTTACAGATGTGTCTGAATGCTTCACTTTGCTGCTGCTTTTGAGAAGAGAAGAAAAGGGAATTAGGGAAAGCCTGCTGAATATTTAGGAAAACATTCTGCTGTGTAATTGAATTAGCAGGAGATCCATAAAACCAGTCCACAGAAATGCTGTGTGGTTTATCAGTCTGTAATGGAAGTGAAAACTTCCCCATGATTAAATTACTGTTTACGTTCCATTTTTGGTATTCATGCATAAAATGCAGTCTGTCAGCATAAAGCATTTTCCACAGAGGATCCAGAAAACAATGTGTTTGGTAAAGCCAGTTTGGTGCTGGGTAAGAACCATAGTGTCCCCATGGCATAAAATAATTCACAGCAAGGCAATGCTCTAGCTCCTTGTGACGCCCTCGCTTTCGTGACCTTCGATGTTGCCTGAAGTCCCCGTGAACAAAGTCATTAAAGTTTGATGGGTGGATACTCCAGTAGTTTCCTTTGCCATCCTCACATCTTCCCACCTTGATGAAACAATCATTTAGTGAAAGGTTGTGCCTTACACTGTTCCTCCAGCCTCGACCTTTGTTCCTGTAGAACGGAAAATTATCTTCAATGTATTTGTAGATAGAAGCTAAATTCAATTTATTTGTAGGGGAGGAAAGAATTGCCTTTGCAATTAAGGCTATGTAAGACAGGGGTGGTTTTTCCAGAAGTCTTGCATCATCCACGGTCACAGAAAGAGCCTTTTTGGCTTGTATGTAACAGCTGGGAATTTGGGGTGAAATCCTGTGAACCAGTTTTCCTTCTTCTCCTCGTGCTGTACAGATGTCTAGAGTTCCTTCATTGTTTTCAGAAAAATCTTCACTCATTATAGCAGCACAAAGCCTAGCATTTATTTTAAAAGACCTGATATTTTACTGCAAGTAGTCAGTTTAATAATTGGTCTGCTGAATATAACCAGCAGGAGAAATGAAAGTTGGACTTCAAATGTGCTGCTCTCACGTACTCAGATTCCTATTTTATACTCTGTTAAGTCAACATCCTTAACAATGAAAACTGAACTGCCTATGTTTACAAAAGTCAAGGTGCAAGTCCTAACTGAATGAAAAAAATACAAAATAATTATACTATGTTAAGTATGAAGATAAACAGACCATGACGTTAGCCTCTCACTTCATTACAATCTGAGAAAGCACCCTTCAGTGTTCCCCATTGAAACATAATGATTAATGAAAAAATGATGGTGGCTAGATAGAGTTGTGAAAGGATTAGACCTTCCAGTGATATGCAGAACAAATTGAAACCAACATGTTGGTTCCTGTATCCTACACTTAGTCAAAAGTGTTGTATTTAGTACAATAAACATTTGTTTTATGCACTAAAAGAAAGTACTGTGTGAAGTTAAACTTGCTATCAAATTTTGTAGCTGCAAGGTATCTATTCTTGGTGAAATTGAATTAAAGGACAAAAAACCCCCACATATTGCTCCCCATTTTTATTCTTAACTCTCTGATCACAGAATCACAGAATATTAGGGGCTGGAAGGGACCAGTCATCTACTACAACCCCCCTGCCAGAGCTGGATCACCTAGATTACCATCACACAGGAACGCGCCCAGGTGGGTTTTGAATGTCTCCAGAGAAGGAGACTCCACAACCTCTGTTGGCAGCCTGTTCCAGTGCTCTGTCACCCTCACTGTGAAAAAGTTTCTCCTTACATTTACATGGAACCTCCTATGTTCCAGCTTGCAGCCGTTGCCCCTTGTCCTATCATTGGACATCACTGAGATGAGCCCGGCTCCATCCTCCTGACAGTCACCCTTTACATATTTGTAAGCAGTAATGAGGTCACCCCTCAGACTCCTCTTCTCCAAGCTAAAGAGAGCCAGCTCCTTCAGCCTTTCCTCACAAAGGAGATGTTCCACTCCCTTAATCATCTTTGTGGCTCTGTGCTGGACTCTTTCAGGCAGTTCCCTGTCCTTCTTGAACTGAGGGGCCCAGAACTGGACACAATATTCCAGATGTGACCTCACCTAGGGCAGTGTAGAGGGGGAGGAGAACCTATCTCGACCTACTAACCACACCCCTTCTAATACACCCCAGGATGCCATTGGCCTTCCTGGCCATAAAGGCACATTGTTGTCTCATGGTCATCCTTCTATCCACCAGGACCCCCAGGTCTCTTTCTTTCCCCTACACTGCTTTCCAACAGGTCAGTCCCCAGCCTATACTGGTACACGGGGTTCTTTCCCAGATTCAAGACTCTACACTTGCCCTTGTTTTATGTCATTCTACTTCTCCTCATCCAACTCTCCAGCCTGTCCAGGTCTTGCTGAATGGCATGACAGATGACTCTCATCCAGGTCATTGACGAATATATTGAATAGTACTGGTTCCAGTACCAACCCTTGAGGGACTCCACTAGATATAGGCCTCCAACTAGACTGTCCCACTGACCACAACTCTCTGACTTCTGTCTTTCAATCAGTTCACAATCCACTTCACTGCTGGATCATCCAGACCACACTTCCTCAGTTTAGCTGCAAGGATGCTGTGGCCGATGGTGACAAATGCTTTACTGAAATCAAGATAAACCATATCCGCTGCTCTACTCTCATCTATCCACCTGGTTATATCCTCATAAAAGTCTATCAGATTGGTCAAACGACTTCCCCTTGGTAAAACCATGTTGACTGCTCCAAATAACCCTCTTATCCTTGATATGCTTAGAGACAAAGCCAAGGATAAGTTGTTCCATCACCTTTCCAGAGATGAAGGTGATGCTGACCAGTCTATAGTTACTCAGGTCCTCCTTCTTACCCTTTTTGAAGACTGAAGTAACATTTGCTTTCCTCCAGTCCTCAGGCACCTCTCCTGTTTCCCACCTAAGATCATTTACCTAAGATGATGGAGAATGGCCTAGCAATGACCTCAGCCAGCTCCCACGGGTGCATCCCATCAGGACCCATGGTTTTATGGATTTCTGGATTACTTAATTGGTCCCTAGCCCAGTTGTCATCAACCAAGGCAAACTCCTCCTTTATCCTGACTTCCTTTGGGGCCTCAGGGGTCTGGGACTCAAGGACAGCCTCCAGCAGCATAAAGAGACAAAGGTGGCATTCAGTAACTCCGCCTTCTTTGTATCTTCTGTCACCAGGGCACCCACCTCATTTATCAGTGGGCCTACATTGCCTCTAATGTTAAACTGAAATGTATTTGAAGAAGCCCTTTCTGTTGTCCTTGACCTCTCCTGAAAGGTTTAACTTCAAGAAGGCCTTAGCTTTCATAGTTGCCTCCCCACATTTTCTGACAACAGTCATAGTCAAAGTGGCCAGCCCTTCCTTCCATCATCTGTAGACTCTCTTCTTCCACTTAAGTTTGCACAGCAGTTCCCTCTTTAACTATGTGGGTCTTCTGGCTCCCTTTCTTGATTTCCTACCTGTTGTGATGCTATGATCTTGAGCTTGGAAGAAGTGGTCCTTGAATGTTAATCAACTGTCTTGAGCCCCTTTACCTTCTAGTACCCTGCCCCATGGGATTTCCCCTCGCAATTGCTTGAAAAGGCAAATTTGACCCTGCTGAAGTTGAGGGTTGTGATTCTGATTGGTATTCTGTTCTTGCTGCACAAGATCCTGAACTCCACCCTCTCATGGTCGCTGCAGCCAAGCCTGCCCTCAACCTTCACTGCTTCAACCAGACCCTCCTTGTTAGTGAGTATAAGATCCAGCAGCATCCCTCTCCTAGTTGTCTCATCCACCATTTGCATCAAGAAGTTACCGTCAAGTCACTGGAGGAACCTCTTGGACTGTGAATGGCTGGCTGAGTAGGTCTTCCAACAAATATCTGGGTGCTTAAAATCCCCCATGAGAACCAGGGCCTTTAATTACGAGGCTGCTATCAGCTGCCTGTAGAAGGCCGCATCAACTTCTTCATCCTGATCAGGTGGCCTGTAATAGACACCCACAACAGTATCACCCATGCCAGCCTGCCCCTTAATTTGCACCCACAAACTCTCAACTCGCTCCTCATCCACCCATGGAAAGAGCTCAATACATCCTAGTTGCTCTCTCACATAAAGAGCAACTCCACCACCTCATCTTGCTGGCCTGTCTTTCCTAAAAAGGACACAGCCATCCATAACCACATTCCAGTCATGTGAGCTGTCCCACCATGTCTCTGTAGTTGCCACCAGATCGTAATCCCTGACTGCACACAGATTTCTAACTCCTCTTCTTCATTCCCCATGCTGCATGCATTGGTGTACAGGCATTTCAGAGAGTGAGCTGAGTCTGCTGATATCACTGTAGGGAGGTGGGAGGCCTTCTGGTCTTCAGGAAGACTAGAACACTGCCCTACTGGTGCAAACGCAGCTACAACTCCATCCCCTTGGAATCTATTTTATAGTCCTGTGAATGAGCCCTGCTAATTCTTGTCCTAGAACCCTTTTCCCCCTGCGAGAGAAGCCTTTACCATCAGTCTTGGAGACAGGTATTTGTGGACTGGAGTCTTCTATTCCATCCCATGTCATCACCTACAGATGGAAGGAGGGAATAGAAAATAACTTGCGCCCCAGACTCTTTCACCAACTGTCCTAAGGCCTTGAAGTCTCTCTTCATCCCCCTCAGACTACGGGATGCAGCTTCTTCCCCACCTTTCTGGAAGATCAGTAGCAAGTAATAATCTGATGACCACACCAGGTTGGGGAGTTTCCTGGTGATAGCCCTGATCTGGGTTTCCCAGAGGCACCTGGGGAGGTGAGGTGGGCAAGGAGGGCGCTTGTCTTCTGCCATGGCCACAAACCTGCCTCCACTCACCCTTTTCATTTAGGCTTCTGTCTTCCACCTGAGTACAGGGGCCCCTTGATCCTAGGAACTATCTTGCGGGTGCTCCCCTTTCCATAGCAGGGAGGGCAGACTCTGGCTCCACCAATCTATCTCTATTTCAGCTTCCATAATGCTCCTAAACCTTTCTACTTTGTCTTGCAGCCTTTCAACCTCATCTTGCAGCTGCGCCGCTTGGCTGAGCGGATCACCTCCCTGCTCACACCGCGCACCGTCGCACTCATGGCTGCCCCTACCACCAGTGTGAGGCTGTGGCTTTCCCTGCAGCCTGCCACCTGCACACTCACCTCCTTCTGCGGGGGCTTTGTCTGGGCTCCCACATCCATTTTTCTTGGTGACAGAAGCACAGTCTTCTTCTGCTGGGTAGAGACCATTGTTCTTTGACCAAGCTGACAAAATTTTTTCGGCATCCTGTAAAACCCACCGGGGGGCGCGCACACGCTGTTTGCCCACCCTGGGCTCGGTGGGCAGCGATGCATTGCAGTCCCTCCCGAGGATTCTTACCGCGTGTGGTTGTGGTCACTGATCATGCCTCGTTTAGATCTGTTGCTGGTGCTGCTGCTCCACCTATGACAACCCAGCAGCTCGCCTGTGAGCTGCTGGCCCCAGACATGGGCAAGCCTCTTTCCCAGCTTTGCAAAAGCCACAGAAAGCCCCCAGACCTGCTCCTTGCCGGCCCTTTTTACCATGATCCCCTTCCCCAGTGAGGACTTACCTCCACGGGAGCTGGTGTCTTCAGTGAGAGATCCCAGTTGTACAACTAGTTTTCATGCTGATTATTCATGTGACCATACAGCTGACCCAGGAAGCCACTTTGAAGGAGCAAGTACCACTCAAAGCAAGTGATCACTGTGCTCTGGGACCCTCAAAGCATGAATTGTCACATGAACTTTGACATTGCCCTCAGAGGTCTGACACTGTTAAGGACAAGATACTCATCTCATGTGATTAGTCAAGGAAGGTAATGAAATGTTTATCTATGTTCTAAACCAAAACAAAATGGTAGAAGCTTTGAAGGTTTTGGTCATTTTTGATGTTCAAAATATGTATTCACAAACAAGATTCATGCTTCAAGGCATTAACAACAGCCTTCAGGATTCAGTCTTAGGAGGCTGAAGTTGATATGGTTCTTCAGGCTCTGATGGAGTCTGAAAATTACTCTTGGTTGCTTCCTCAGATGATGATTCTGGCAGAGAGAGAGAGAGAGAGGGAGTAGGGCACCCATTAAACTGATCCCTTTGTCTCTGAGCTTGAAGTTCATGTTTCAAGGTGGTCACCCTAACTGGGCACTTGCAAGACTTTTCTCAAGCTTTCACATCCACCAACCTACATTCTAGTTTTCAGATCAAGAAACAAGACTCATAATGTAATGCTGTAGTTCATGTGGGTAGGTTGTTACTTACCCATCATTTCTGTGTCAGAGCAGAACGGCCACCTATTTGCTTGCAAGATCCACTAGAGGACTTTTCCACTAACCATTGTGAATGGGATGTACCTGCTATTGTAACAGCCTTGGCTGTTCAGAATTTCTCACCTACAAATAGGTTTTCCTGAGTAAGCAATTTTGCAGTCACTTCTTTGACCTGCTCTATCGGGCACAGCCCAAAGTTGCCTTAGTCTTTCTGGTACTGGTGGCTTTTCATAACCTTCTGATGACAAAGTTACCCAGTTTGTTCTCCTCCTTTCTTACCTGCAGCTGAACAGTTGCTAGATCATAGCAGAAATTGTTGAGATTAGCTATGAAGTCTGTGATCTGGCACTCTAGACTATTTATTACAAATCATCCCATTTCTGTTGCTGCAACTGTAAGCAGGTCATGCCTAAAGGGGTTCCTGCAATAATAACATCAAAAGTTTGATTTCAATTCAAAACTGGATTTGTTATAGATTATTAGGTTATTTCTTCTGAGATTTGTGTTTTTATGGAACACTGCAGTTGCAGACCGGAAAAAAAATGCTGCTCACTGTGACAAGGACTATGTCTGCAACAAAGAAACACAGAATCAACCACATGTTCTGCTATTTTAGTACCAGCTTTGTAAATGGAGAGGATTTTAAAGAGGGACTAGGTATGGACACTAAACTCTGAGTGCCTACAGATGCCCAAGTTAAATCACAAATAAGCCAAAACCATCTTATTATGGCTTTCAAATTTAAGTCCAGGTTTTCAGGAAGTGAGGAGACTGAGGTTATTAAAGAGAGTCAGGCTGAAGAGTTCAGAAATGTAGTAAATGCCCAAAAGATGAAAGCATGAAACTTGAATTCAAATCCTAAGCAAGAAGAAAAAAATGTGTAGGAAAGGTCTCCATACTTGAACAGATGAAAAATTCTTTCCATAAGGAAAATTCTACAGGGAATGAAATATAAAAGGGTGAGCAAAAAGAGCTACATTTGGAAGTGCTGAAAGACCTCCAATATAAAGATTTTTTTTTCAGGTATGCTGCAAAGGAAAATGTTCACCCCATACTTCTGTGCATCTTGCTTGTTCCTCCTTCCTCCATATTATTTCTGGAATTAACTTTTGGTTTTTTTCTCTGAGCCCTATCTTTGAAGGTGAAAGGAATGTAATCTGAATTTTCACTGTGCTAAGACTGTCTTTTCCTTTCACATTGTTTCTCTCTCCATCACCAATTTAGGTTAAAGAGAGTTTTGTCAGTGACTTAGTTGTGATTGTATGAGTGCAGGATATCCCCTTACAATTATTCTAATGTTTCTTTTTACAAAGACTGAAAATTTTATGCTTGGCACTGTGAAAACAGCACAAATTTTAAAGAGTGAGATGGTTTCCACTCAGGGTCGCAGAGTAGATCATTTGCAGTAGTAGGACAAGGTTTTATTAAAAAAATCTTACAGTGCATACAATCTGTAGCTAAAACAGAAAACAACTGAAAGCAGCTTTTGTCCTCACTCAGTCTTTATTACTGATATTTAACTTAGATTTTGTGGAATTCAGAGACAATATCTTTCTTAAGTGAAATGCTGTTCTTTCTTCCTTAGCTCTCCATAATTTAAGAATGAATTGCTCTTTCAAAATAAGACTCGCGATATGCCAGCAATGTTTTTTCTCAAAGGATTCAACCTTTACAATCTTTCTTCCATCTCTTGTTCAGCACTTTTGACCATTTAACAGCCAGCTAGAATAGTGTTCTCTGCAAGGAGAAAATGTTTTTACACCTTATCCTAATAGATTTATTTAATAGCAGTGAAGTTGGTAATACATCTCCTACTCTCAGCTGAAGAAGTGCAGTTTTCTAGGGCACTAGGGTATGCACTGTTAGGAAGCCAAATGGAATCAGATTTTATACTGCTCATCTTTAGCCCATGCTTAAGACATAACTGTTTTTTGGTTGACAGAGAAAGGTATATTCTCTCTCCTTCCAGTTAAGGCCAAGAAAGATCAGCTGGTCAGTGCTAATAAAAGATTTACCAAAAACATAGACAGGTGCAAGTTTTTTTAATTAAAGGTCTATGTGGCTACTGCTCTGCTGTGTGTTTAATTATGTCCCAAACTTGCTAACTCTGTAACATTCTTCACTTACTATGCTGTTCAGTAGAGAAGTTACACCATGTAGAGCTGTCTTATTTTCTATACATTCTTCCTAAACTCTACCTGTTATTTCCACTGTTACTTAAACAGTGCTTAAGAACACGTGGAAACATTTGTCTTGATTCAACATTTGAACTTGATGTGTTCAAAAACAGTAAGGAAGATGAGACTTTAGAAAAGAAGTGATCACACAAGTTGTCCCATTAAAACATTGTAAAACTATCTGTTGATGTTACAGTCTGAAAGGATTTGTATGGCTTGTATTAGAAAGTGAGGCCAGCAGAACTAGGGAAGTGGTACTGGTGAGGCTGCACCTCTAATGCCATGTTCAGTTTTGGGCCCTTTGCTACAAGAAGGACATTGAGGTGCTGGAGCATGTCCAAAGAAGAGTAACAAAGCTGAGTCTAGAGCACAATTGTTAGAAGTGGATGAGGGAACTGAGGTTGTTTAGCCTGGAGAAAAGGGGGCCTAGGGGAGACCTTCTTACTGTCTACAACTACCTGAAAGAAGGTTATAGCGAGGTGAGTGTTGGTCTGTTCTCCCAAGTAACAAGCAATAGGACAAGAGGAACTCGCATCAAGTTGTGCCAGGGAAGGTTTAGGTTGGACATTAGTAAAAAGATCTGCACCAAAAGGGTTGTAAAGCACTTGAACAGGCTGCCTAGGCAAGTGGTGGAGTCACCATCCCTGGAGGTATTTAAAAGATATGTAGATGTGGTGTTCAGTGACATGGTTTAATGGTGGACTTGTCTGTGCTGGGTTAAAGGTTGGACTTGATGGTCTTAAAGGTCTCTTCCAACCAAAACAAGTCTATATTTCTATGATTCTGTGATTCTATGAAATAGTTACTCTGTTTTCCGATTTAGGTATTTTTGGCACCATTTTGCAAGAGGCAGAGAACAAACAATATTATTTTTCATTACAATATTTTCACAGTGTTAATACAATTCTTATATGTATAATTAATCTTACTTTGGTGTAACTCTATATACAGTTTTGATGAAATATTTGTGCTGTCATGAAAAGCTTAACCCAGTTCAAGCTGTCCAGGAAAGACTTAAATCAGGTGAAGAGGCGTAAACCTCTACCCCTCTGCACTGAAGAAGCTGAAGTTTGTGGCTAGGAAATTGCTTTCTGCAAGAGAACGGCCTTCCTCTGTTCTTAGCTACGCTTCTTGGTCTCCACCCTTATAACCACTAGTATTTCTTTATTTTATGAAGGCAGAATCTTTTTCCTCTTTATATTGTTTATTTCTTATACAATACTTTTCTGTTTACTATTTTAACTTACTAAGTACAAGCTTCTTCTCTCACTGGATAATGACATGACACTGAAGACTGTTGCTCAGTCGTAGCACTTAGGCTAAACTACTAAATAACCCTTTGGTTCCCAGCTCCCATCTTTCTTTGCAGAATGTGTAACCTACTACCTGCTGTAGCCAATGGAAATGGTCTCCTTGACTTGGCTGGGCCAAGAAAAATCACTACTTTGTTTCAGCAAGCATTAAGAAAACAAAAATTACAACAAAAACTAATCATCAGATCAAACCCCTCCTTTAACCTATTTTCATACAGTCTACAGCCATATTACTTTTCATTATTTTTCTTTTTCTGCTTTTCTCCTTCTAGTCAACTAGAAATGAACCCATTCTTAACATATGCTTTGGTCTTAGATATGCCCTTACTTCCCCTGAGTGCTACCAGTGGGCGGCCCTCCTTTTTCTTGCACTTCTTACCTCCATCACCCATCAGAGTCCACCAGGGCTATTACCTTCGTATTTGCATTTGTCTATGCTGCTTTTTGCAAAGAAACATATAGAATGAAAAAGGGGAAATGGCTTTTCACAGAAACAGGTGTAACCAGTAAGGTAACAGTGTCATAAATAAGTTCTTGTCTGCATAATTACTACAGTGATATTTTCTTAGATTATGTTGACAGAAGAAATTGAGTTGCCATTAGAGCAAGAAGCCTCATTTCCCAAGCTGTACCTAATTCACACAGTACAAAGGCAAAATGTGCACGTGGCAAATCAGCTTTGCAGCTATGTGCAGAGCAGTAAGCAGAAGCAGGCAGAAGTGGTGCTTCTGGAATCCCACTAAGATAAACTTTGTCCTTTTCTGTGGGAGGAGTTCTGGAGATACCTCTCCTTTTTAGCAACACATGCATACATGGCTGAATAGCACTATCATCTATCTTTAAACAAGAATTCTTGGATAATTTTACTGTTGGCCCTTGTAGAAAAATACAGCATTGTACGGTACTGGTTCAAAATCAGTAACATACCTGAAGTTTATGGGCTGTGGTAGGTATTATGTAGTTTATGGTAGAAAGCAATTTTATAAATCTCTCCTTATATGTCATTGTCTTAAGGTATGATGATGGTACTAGGGAAGTAGGAATGTTTTTACAATAGCATGTGGGACAGCTGTTGAGGGGTTAAAACAGAAAAACACTGGTTAAGACCTGGAGATGTTTTCATGTTGTAGGAGGATGCCTCAACAGAAAAAAGGATTCATTGTAAGATGTGTTTTGCCTTGACGTCTGGTAATAGACATACCCAGGTAAGCTTTAAAGATACCACTGACATTGTGACAACAGGGGTAAGGATTCAAAGTGAGTCATTTGAAAATGTGAATGAAGAATTAGGTTTCTAACTTGCACTGAGATCTGTGATGATGCCACTAATGCTTTCAGTCTCTGACATGGCTAATTCCAAGCATATTTCTTAGCTTCTGCTGCACCATTAGATTACAATGTAGGTTTACCCTTTGAGACAGACACAGGGGAAATAGGAGACATTAAATAATATGAAGGAAAAAGATGACATTTTGAATTCATGATCTTTGTTCCATAAAGACTGCATCTTTCCATGTGTGGAATGACATAAAAGTCAAAGCAAAATGCTAACTGATTAAGCTGATGAAGAAGCTACAGTTTCATTTCATATCATGAGAAGATGTCCTGCACAAAGGCTGAAAACCCTTTAAGCAGTGCATTGTGTTTCTTTCTCCTGTTTATAGCTGTGTGGCACAGGGTTTGCATTTCAGGGTGGCTGCACAAGTTAATTCTGCAAGCTGGTTTTCTCTCCATTTGGCTGGATGATGCTAAATGCAGTCTAGCACTAGATTTCATAATCTAATTAGTAGTGAGTTCAGTCATATTTACATTGGTGCATTACAACTTAATCTCCAGTGTACTCACTTCAATATTTTATAACATTCCTCATTCATTTATGTTGTGATGGCTAATCTTTAGCTAGAAAAATATGGTATAGACCTAGGATCTGGCACTCTGAGTTAGCATGGTATAAAGCTGGGGCAGAATTTGACATTGCACTGTTATATTAAAAAAAAAAGATCTAAAATAATGGCCTTTAAATTATATATAAGAAATGTTTTCAATATAGAAACTATCTACCTGATGTATACTTCCTAATCAGAGATGAATTGCTCCTCATTTGTGCAATGTGATAAATATGTTGTGCAACATAAGTTGATCATCTAAAATTAACTTCATTTTTGCACTTTAAGAATGCAAAGAAGTTAGTTTTTAAATACTGTTTTTCTTCTTGGCCTGTAGAGCCACATAAAAATAGGGCATGCAATATTTGAAATGTATCAAAATTATAATGTCTAATATTGTCAGATAGAGAACAGGCCAACATAGCTCACACACCACAGCATCTATTAATAGGCCTGACTCCCTTTTGCAATGTCAACTGTAACATTAATCCTTGTTTTAAATCACAGTGTGTCAAATATCAGCTGCTACTAGTTGTACAGTTCTCTTTCAGTTTATATCAGAGAGCCCAATGGAGTCTTTTGAAGGACCTAGTCAGGTTAGCAGGGCTAACTTATTAGAAGTCCCCACTGTAAATGATTTCTCTTCAGAGGATGAAGACGTTAAACCTCACATTAAACCTCGTTTCTCTCCACTTCCCCGAAGGCGGAATTCTACTTCTTCAGAGGAAGAGGAGGCAGAAACCCCCACCACCATCGCAAGAAAAGTTTCATTTGCTGATGCATTTGGGTTTGATCTTGTGTCTGTTAAAGAGTTTGATACCTGGGAAGTTCCAAATATAGCACAAAATTATGACACAGAAGATGAAGTTTTCCCTCAGGAGGAATACTTTTTCTCTCAACTGTTTACATTACCTGCTTCGCAAGAAGAGCTTTTGCAAAAAGTGCGACAGCAGAAAGTAGTGTTGGAGTCAATCGTGTTCATGCCTGGGATTACCTGTATGAACGGCATTATACGAGTCCTCAATGTATCCTTTGAAAAAATGGTTTGTGTTCGAATGACACTGAATAACTGGCTCAGTTATTACGATATCCTTGCAGAGTTCATGCCTAATTCTTGTGGTAGTGAAACTGATCAGTTCTGCTTTAAGATTTCTTTGGTGCCTCCGTACCAGAAAGATGGAGCTAAGGTGGAGTTCTGTATACGCTACGAGACATCGATTGGTACCTTCTGGGCAAATAACGACAACAAAAATTACTCACTGATTTGTCACAAGAAAGAAACTGTGCCCAAGGTGGATAATAAATCACACAAAGAGAGTGCTGATAGACATCTTAAAGGTTGCTTAAAGATGACACAAAGGAGGTGAGGTTACACCTTAATTTTTGGTAATTTATAATATAGCTGGCTAATTTTAAGTTTCTAAGTGTGATTGCTGGAGCTAAGACCGCCCATGCTGTTTTCTTCAATTGTTTTTTTTAATGATAAATCAGACCAAGACTTGTTTTCGGTAAAGCTCTTGCATAGATCAGCCAGTAGTTTTCTGCAGACAGATTGGTTGGGATCATAGTTTTAATATATGGCATGCATACCACTCATTTGAAAAGTAGTGTGAAGGTCTGTAAATTATGGGCTGTGTACCAATTTTGATCTCTGTAGAATATAAATCACGCTGACATCAGTGAGCGCTTTGCTTCAGAGTGAGGTAGCTGTACAGTTAAAGCACTTTATAACCACTGTCTTGGTAAGTCAACAAAAATTTAGAAGCAAAACAAATCCTGGATTTTCACATGATGTATTTCATCGTTCATTCTGTACATGCAATTATTAAACCAGAAATGACACTGGAAGTTATCAGGAAGCTGATAACTCAGGGAAGGATCCTATTGCAATTAGAATAGTTGGTACAAACTTTTCTGCAAGTGATTGGGCTATTCTGCATGTTGTATATAAGGGTAATAACTCTTTTTCCCAGCCACTGGTTGATGTTTCAGTTTCACAAATTTTGAAATGAATAATGATATATAAGGCAGAGTTGGCAATACATTCAAGAAAAAAAGATATATAGAATTTATGTTATATAGCTTATTCTAACTAGATGTAGGCAAGTACTATGTTAATTATAGAGTAAATTAACAGTGGTTAACTTGTAGCTTACCCCCACATAAAGAGACACAGGAATAGTAACTTTTGGCTTGCTACTCTGTTTTTAACTCCTTTCTGTAAGTAAAACAACATTGCCTGTGAAAATCTAATTCTTAAATTTTCACTCACCCAGTTTGCTATAAATCAATCTGAGTTCTGCAGAACTGAATCCGTATTTTACCTGTGGTGTCCTTTGCAGTATTTGGATTCCAGAACTGAATTCATGTTGTGTTTTTAGTTCCCATACTTTTTCCAAATAAGGCAGTGCTGTTTGATTTTCTTGGTGCTCTTCCACTGGACTCAGCTGGTGGGGAAGGGGGAACAAAACTGCAGCAGTGGTGGGAGTTTAAGGAGAAGGGAGGCAAGCAGACCCTCCCCTGTGCAGAACCTCCCTTCCCAAAACCTAGACTTGCTGTACTGAGGGCATTTGCTAGCCGTAATTTCATGTCAGCCTGTGAGGAGAGGTGTGCAATATGGCTTATTGCCTGCATCAATACCATGGTGTAAGAGCAGCCTTGGGGCTAATCTGAGACCCAATTCATAGCCAGTCCACAAAGTTCTTCTGATAAGTGTCCCTTGGGCCAGCTCTGGGGCCACCACAACGATGCTTCCATGGGAGAAAATCCTGGTGTGTGAGAGCAGAGCAAATGATGCCTCTACCTGCTATGTGTTTGGATCCTGATGTTTGTGCCTGGTTCTGCACGTTGTTTCTGTCCTTCAGGAAGTGTCACATGACCCATTCTGGGTAAATAAGATAGCCTGAGATCCCCTGCAAAAGGACCATGGTATCAAATACCACAGACATATGCAGGCAGCGTGACATCAGCCTGAGTTCAGGTAGCCCACACAGAGCAGAGGATGGACACGGAGAGCTGAGTCTTCATTTAGTGAACCCTGGGCTTCCAGATGCTTTCAGGACCGACCTGCAAATTTATATACAATTGGACATCTGAGGTCAAATGACTCCTAGGGGATTAATTCCCTGAAGTCTCCTATGACATACTTAGTGTTATTGTCAAACTGTAGAAACATTTTTTCTGGGAGATTCTCTTTTACATGTGTATGCTAAAAGTATTGTGTGTAAGACAGTCAGAGAGGTATTTTAAAAAATGGGAAAGGAGATTACATGTCTACTCCTTACCATAAAATTACTTTATTTCTAATCAGAGTGTAAAGTTGTTTCCCTCCATATCAGACTGCAGAGGAATGTATGTAGATGTGTGTGTATATATATGTGCATATATGTGCATATTTGTTCATATATACACATAAACACATGTATATTTGCCATATGAAAGCCAAATTCTTGTTTACATTAAGATCTGTTACATCTTTGGAAAACAGTTAACTAATGTGCACTTTCAAGATTGTCATTATTGGCAGAAGGATGTAAAGAGACATTATAGTAAATGCCAAAATGAGCTGAAAGTATTTTTGGAATATAGTTTTGGTGGTCGCTAAGGCTTCTGAAAGACAGTTCTGGCAGATTGTAATGAAGGACCAATTTTATGCTACAGGGACTCATTGACTTCACAGGAGTTACAGCTTTCACCAGTGTAAATGAGGTCGGCATCAGGTCTTTCGTTTCAAAAGAACTAAGATGCCAGCCTCCATTGCTCACTTGTTTTTCAAAGTGTCTTTGTACATGTTGCCCCTTTGAGTGAGGAGGAACACCCTGCAGACATCTGCAGAAGTACCTCATTATTCTCCTTCAGACCCTCATTAAAACTCCTTTGCTTTGATGTCTAGAAAAAAGCACAAGAAAAACAAACTCCCAAAATTGGCAAAGTGAGGCCGGTGATGTGCAATGACTCCTTCATAGCATGTTGAACAGTGTTGCCTGTTTCCTGGTCTCCCTCCACCAGCCTATCTCTTTCTTACCTGTTGTTTTATGTTTAGATGATAAACTCTGCAGCATTTATATATGCTGGACATTTATAGAATAGTGAGGGTCCTGGATCATAGCTAGCTTCTTTTAGGAGATGAAGCAATGCAAAAAGATACATACAGAAGTAATAACAATTTTACCTATAGTTCACAAAATAAATACACAGGTAAGGAATATTGCTATCTGTAGTCATAAGCATGGACATCTTAAATTTATAGCAATCTAAATAGAAGGATATTCTAACAGGACACTTAGTTAGGCCCCTATTTCAAATTTAGAATCCTGTTATAATTTATTTTGTTTTAAATCTTGGCTCTGAGGTATTTATACTTTCACTTAAAAATGTGCAATTTACCTCTTCAGTTAAAAAATAGGACTGTTAAAAAATTATGGTTTTTTAGCAGAGAGTCTGATCCACTCTAGGGCATACTTGTGTGGCTCATTAAATGTCATTAGTGAGGGTTAGTTGCATTAGTTAAGTGAAAGTAATACGCACTTTTAGATGAAGTTGCTGAGGAAACACAATATGACACTATCATGTTACCCTTAAGAATATAAGCCAGGACAAAGCTGTGTGAATGAGGACAATGGGGTAGCTTCTGACAACATTATTTAGAAATAAAACACAAATGGACTTAAACCTCAAAAGTTACACCTGAAAAAAGCGATAGTGAAAAGTACAACTGCATGACACAATTAGTGCTGATAGATGTCTAGATTTGGATATTCAGAATCACAAGACTTAAAATCCTGCCTATTCATTTGCTTTTGCTTCTATGTCTGGGCATGAACAAATAGTCTTTTCTTAGAGTTTCACAAAGTATCTGCTTCTAACTGTATTTTTCCAAGCAAAAATTCTTTGTTACTCAAATATCATGAAATGAGTCATAGGTACAAAATATAGTTTGAAAAAATAACATTTTAATTAATTAATCTACACAGTTTATCTCCAAGAAGAAAACCATGCAAGTAGATATTTGAGATAGATTCTTGACTCCTGTAAAACTGCGATTTAAT
>JAAGNO010027000.1:0-10001 GCA_033439905.1 Ceryle rudis
CCTCCTCCCTCTTCGGCCCGCAGCCCCGGGATGCAGCCCCAGGCCAGGGTGTGAGGGTCCCCAGCTGCTGTCCCGTCCCCAGTCAATCAGGGTCCCCGGGCACACCCTTCATCCCCGTTTGCACATCTTCATCACCCTCTGCACACCTTCATCCCTGTGCTCACCTTGATCCCTCTGCACTCACCTTCATCCCTATGCTCACTTTCATCCCCTTCCACACACCTTCATTGTCCTCTGCACACCCTCACGCCCTGCCGCACACCTTCACTTCCCTCCTCATCCTCATCCTCACCCTCACACCCTCATCCTCTCCAAACACCTCCACCCCACTCTTCATCCTCACCTTCGCACCCTCATCCCCCTTCAAACACCTTCACTCCCCTCCTCATCCCTGTCCTCACACACTCATCCTCTCCAAACACCTTCATCCTCTTCCTCATCGTCTCCACCACACCCTTAGCCCCCCCTGCACCCCACCCCACCCCGTGCAGATTCCCAGTCCATCCCGGACACCCAGCCCACGCTGCCGTACCCAGGACGGGGATTCCCGAGGGAACCCAGCCAGGAGCTAGGCTGGGGTCACCCCCTCGGAGCGAGCCCATGGGTGGTGACATGCTAAGCCACAGCCGGAGCCAGCTGATCTCATGCGAATCCCTGGCCACCACCCAGCCCGACTGTCGGGAACCGTGGCCCCACTACGGGCAACACACAGCAAAATCACTGGCCAGGGGGTCCAGCACGTGCTGAGGACCTGTGCCGTGGTACCCGAAACACACAAGGTGAATCAGGATGAGGGATCTTCCCAGTGCCCTACTTGGAGAAGGGATGCTCTTCACATCCCATACTTTTTAGAAACATATTTTTCTAATTTTCATGCTGAGCT
Organism: Ceryle rudis; assembly: GCA_033439905.1. NCBI lineage: Eukaryota > Metazoa > Chordata > Aves > Coraciiformes > Cerylidae > Ceryle > Ceryle rudis. The sequence continues at coordinate 884 of JAAGNO010027000.1, forward strand.
TGGTTTTATTGAAGCATTCTGGGACAAGACAGCCAACGCAACAGCCCATCAAGCGCCAGCCTCTGAAACATCCAGCGCGTTCAGCAATCGTGTGTGATTAATAAAGCCGTATCGCATTCTTCCACCCTTGGCCTGGTGCTAACTTGTAAGAAATCTGGACCAAAAACTGCAACGAAATGGCTGCTATTCTCCACGGGCCCTTCGGAGCACTCGTTACTCATCCCTTACTTGGGCAAAAATGACATTGACTGCTCCTGGAGATGACAGCCCTAATTGAGTTCAATAGGAGTTTAGGCTGAGTAAGGCATGAGCAAACAAGCGTGCATTAGCCCATGAATAAAAGCCTGATCTGCAAATGTTTAGGAACATATGTAACGCTGAGCAGGGGAGCACCGAGGGAGCCACCGCTGTGCCCGGCCTGCCAGGGTCGAGCTTCGGCTCTGTTACAGCCTCCGACCCAACTGCTGCCGCTGCTGGGATGAGCTCGTTGGGATGAGCACAGTGATTCGAGCCTGGCTCGGTGGTTTCTTTCAGTCTTGCTTTTTAATTTTTTCTTTTTTTTTTTTTTTTCCCCTCTCCTTCAGAAGGCCGGAATCCTCATTTCTGCTGTTCTTCGGCCACTGGTGGGAACAGCAACTTCCCTTCCCGAATTATAATATAAAAGAGCTGTGAGCAGCAACGCCATAAATAATATTTTCTTATGGCCGGAACATCCAAGTCTAGGCAAGACACCAAGAACAGCTACAACATTGTAAAACTCCAACACTTCTCCAGAATGGACTCACTAATTAAAAAATGATCCCTTTTTAAACGCGGTTGAAAAATACTGGCTTTCCCATCGCTGCCTTCTCACTGGCTGCGCCGAGAAGGAGCCCAGCCTGCAAACCCCCGGCCCGGCTTCCCAGCCTTTCCCTCTAGAAAACATCCCCAAAAGAAACACTCGTGGAGGGGAGGGGAGGGAAAACCACCTCGTCATGATTGCTTCTTTAATTAATTAATGTATCACCACTTCAAATTGGGGAGCGAGAGCCCCCGAGGCTGAGGCGATGCTCCCTGCTAGGCAAGGGCCTTGCTGGGAACCCAACAGCTCCAGCTCCTCCATAACTGGGTGCAGAGTTTCCCAGCATTGATCCCCCCTCTCGTACCTGCCGGGATGCAGCCAGCCCAGATGATGGGACATCTGCCTTTTGAAGCCCCATGGAAACACCTCAGAGCCCCCCTAAGGGTACAGGAGCTGAGAGTGGGCTCAGGGCTGGGTGTGTGGGGTCCCCGAGGCTTGGGACAGAGGGAGAAATGAGTGGTTGGAGGAGAGCCCCCCCGCTTCCATCCTCCTGCTCAGCTCTGCGCCAGCATCTTTCCACCTGTTAGTGCAGGATGGGGATGCTGGTGACCACCAGCTATGAAAGTCACCAGCACCATGGTGACATTGGTCCTAGTTAGGCTGTGTCTTTCAGCATCAAGGTGGAACCGTGCGGTTTTTCCCTCCCCTTTGCCTTATCTTTGCAAAAATAGAGAGGTTGGTCACTGCCCCAGCCCTGGCCCCATTGCAGGGGAGGTTGGCCGGGGCTCTGAGCACCCTGCTCTGGTTGCAGATGGCCCTGCTCCCTGCAGGGGGTTGCACCAGATGAGCTTTACAGGTCCCTTCCCACCCAAACCAGTCTGTGATTCTCTGATGCTATGAAAATACATTTCCCAGGAGGTTTCCTTGAGGCACTGCTGACGGTCACCTCCAGCTGCTGGCTACACTCATGCCCCTGCAGGAGGGGTTAAACCCACCCCTGCACCACCATCACCCTCAGAAAAAGCTTCAGAAAGCTCAGTTCTGAAACCATCATCCCTGGGGATGGAGAATTCCAAGGAAGACACACACTTTGGGCTCCAGCGCCGTTGATAAGGCTCCTTCTCCTCCGTTTTCTGTTGGGTTTTTTTTTGATCTTTTCTGGCGGCGAGCATTCCTTTCACACCCACGCACACCCCGGCACCCTCCACCATTGGTCTGCCGGTGCATCCGTCACACTTTCCATCGGCCAAAGCCGATACACATTTCAACTGCTTCCATTCCTCAGCTCCGCTGGTGTTAACAGCCAGCGCAAACAAAGAGCCCGAACATCCCTCGCCCCGTTAAATTGTTCTCATTTGTTTTCTCGTGCTGCAGTCGGTTTGGGTTAGAGGGTTTATGGAATGGACATGGGGGGAGTGGCCGAGGTGGTGGCTGTGCTCTGGATGGGGTGGCATCATGCTGGACACCCAGGGCAGATGGTTTTTCGCTCCGCTTGGGCCACAGGCTGGGAATGCCGAGGGGTTTACAAGCAACAACAGGAAACACGGAGACTTGTTGGGTGAGGGGAGGGAGAAACTCCCTGGGAAAAGAGCAGTTCATGGTCCAGTGAGAGCCTGGGGAGCCCAAACCCCCCTGTCTCACCCCTCTTGGGCTTTTCTGCTTCCATTGGAGGAACTGGGGACAAGCGTTTTCTCCACCGTTAGCTGAGCTTTCCCCGATTTCAAACAGATGTTGGGTTCGTGGCTGGATTTGGGCAGAAAGCTCCGGCTTTCCCCACATTTGCTGGCCATATCTAGCCAGGGGATGCTGGCCCCGAACCGCTGTGGTTGGTTCTTCCTTTTGAAGGTTTCTGATCTCACTACGTGGGGAAGGAATGATGTCCCACGCCGGCCCATTGTCCCCGAGCTGTCCGCCTCCAGCTGCCCCCACGTCTGCTGATGAGTCACGGAGCCTGGATTCGCGCTGCCGGTGGGAAAACCTCGGCTCAGTCAGCAAAGCCGCTGGGGCAGATGCTGGCCAGTGGTCCAGCTGTACCTCGTGGTCCCACTGTCACCTGTCCTCAGTCCCACACAGGGTCGAGTTTGGGCTGTGTTGAGACACTTCCCAGCGAGGACAAGCCTCCCTCTTGCACAACCACATCTGTCCCATCCATATCCCGCTCCTTGGCCTTTCCACCTGGGCCACCACTCGCAGAGTTAACCTGGGCACTCAGATCACCCCACAATGGAACAAAGATCTGTATGTGTCCTGGGAAGGGGACCCTAAATTGTATCAGCCCCCCTCGGGGTCCGTCTGTTAGCAGAGCAGGTAAGAGAAGCATTATCGGGGCATCAAGGATGATGTTTTGGGGCACCTTGGCATGTCCTGGTGTTTCTCCCCACTGACTTAATCACATTTTGGACCATTTGTGCAGCCAAATCCTGCTGGGAAAGGGGTCATGGGCTGCCCTGCTCTCCCTAAGCTTCCCCCCTCCAGCATCTCCCCTTCCCAGTGACTCCCCCCAGCCAACAGTGACACCCCATGTCTCTGTTCCACTGGGTGCCACCTCCCATCCACCACCTCCCTGTGGGCAGGGAGCACCAGCAGCACGGACACCCAGGGTGTGGCAGGCTCCCTGGGACCACCAGCCTGGTGGGATTCAGAGGGATGCTGCAGAGCACTGGGGTGGTGCATGGCAGGGGCACTGGGGGCTCAGCCAGACCCAGTGGGGTACTGAGCATGACTCAGCACCGCACCACACCTTGTGAGTCACCCCGCTGCTTCCTGGTGCACCAAGAGTTTTCCCTTCCAGGTGCCTGGTGGCACCGACCCAGCCCGGCCCCGTGCCAGATGATGCCAGCTCTGCCTCACGTGGCTCCTCCACTGGCACCAGCTTCTCGGGGCAGATGCCCGCGGTGCTCTGCTTGCCAGGCGGCTCCTCGGGGATCCAAATGCCCAAAGGCTTCCAAGGCAGCCAGGGTTAGAGGCAGCAAGTGGAGAACCCGGGGTTTGCAAAGACACCACGGGCACCACACAACTGCTTGTGCCGGGGCAAAACGGGGCAAAATGGGGCAATATGGGGGGTTTCTGCATGGTAGATGTCAAGTTGGGTGGGAGGGTTCTGTCATCAGGAGTTTGGGCAGAGCCCGTCCATGTGTGGGGTCACTGCGGAGGGATGAGGAAACACGAACCAAGGAGACCACCAACCCCCTCTCACTGAGCTACAAAATACAAACCAGAATCTAAAAAAAAATCAAGGGGGATGAGTTTCCAGGATCCGAGTCCAAGAAACATCTCAAAGGGATGCGATGGGGATCACAGTCAGCCTCATCTGCTAAATATACCCTGGGCCTGGCTCTGCCATCTGCCCCAGACCAGTGAGCTGTCCCCAGAGAGGGTGGCGACGGCCAGAGGAGTGTCCCAGTGTTCTGCGGGCACTGGGCATCTCAGGTCACCCCAGAAGCGTCTGTGACCACAAGCACTTGTCAGGCAGACAGTGGAAACAGAGGGAGAGGAGCAGGACAGGGATGCAGGAGCATCCACCGGGCACTGGTATGTGGTCCCAGCTGTGCCGGTGGCTCTGGCTGTCCCAGTGGACTTGGTAGCCCCAGCTGTCCTGGTGACCCCAGCAGTCCTCGCAGTCCCCGTGACCCCAGTGGCCCCAGCAGCCTGGTCAGCCTCAATAGCCCTGACGGCCCCAGTGGCCCTGGTAGCCCCAGTGGCCCCGGCACAGATGCTACTCGCAGGCCAGCTTCCCGTCGAAGCTGGAGAGGGCGATGGCGAAGGCCTGCACGGCGCAGAGCGGGTAGTTGTAGTCCATGGTGAAGGCGTCATCCGCCACACGCCCAAACTGCATGACGATGTAATCGGCTGTGGGAGAGAGGGGGAGTAGCTGGGAGGTCACCCGTACACCCTTCTGGGGGGCCACTCATGCCACCCTTGTCCCAGAGGACCCAGGAGGTAGCACCCCAAAAAAGCCACCCCCCTTGTGCATTGGCTGCACTGCAGCACGTTACCAAAAAAAGCATCATTTTCCCGGCACGGGACCTCAGCACCCTTTGATCCCCAGCAGGAGCCGCAGCCCCTCCAAGGGCCAGGGTCCCCACTCCCCCCGCCGTGGCACCACTGCTACCGGAGGACGGGTGACAGGAAATCTGTAAAAATAACCCAGGGCCCCCGAGAGGTTTTTTCTGTCCCGTAACCCAACACCCCGGAGGCCGAGGGCTTCTGACTGCGCCGGACAGGTGACGAGTGGCCGCGTCCGGGGGACGGAGCCGCTGCCACCCCCAAGGGACTGTCCCCGAGGCACAATGTCCCCCAGGGTGAGCCCGCCAGCAATGCAGAGTCCGTGCTGGGAGTGATGCTCTGGGGCAGCCTGAGCTGAATGGGTGGGTGTAGAGTGATGGGGAGGGGGCTCAGCACCCCGCAGGATTTGTCCCTGCCCTAATCTGCCTGGCAACAGGTGACCCGCGCGCTCCCTCTGCTGACACCGGGGCCAGCAGGCAGCTGCCTGTGCGATGCTTCATCCCAGCTCCGGCAAAGGCAGGAGGGGCCCCAAAACACCGATGGGTGACAAAAAATAAACCTCAGCAATAAAAGGGGGTGCTGAGGTCAGCTGATGGCACTGCCCCTCCACTGTCCCCCCCATCCCATGCCATCCCCATCCCAGCTTACGGTCACTGCCGTGCACGATCTGGAAGTTTTTGACAGAGGCGTGAGTGACCCGGCCGTGGAAGTTGAGGACGTAGGATTGGGTCTCGTCGTTCCACACCGGTGCCTTGTTGTGCAGCTCGATCACATTGTCCATGTTTCTGTTCTGCCAGCGCATCAGGAGGCCGTCGTTATCCTGGGAAAGGAGAGAGGGGGGAGAGCGGAGCTGGGGTGACATCCCCCCCCTCCTAGAGCCCTGCCACCCCCCATGGTGTGCCCAAGGGGGTGCTCTGTAGCAGCATCCAGCTGGGAGATGGGATCCAGCACCGAGAGAAAATTACAGACTCCACATCTCCCACCTCCCAGGGAGGCGCCTTGAATTTCAGGGACATCTAAAAGCCTTTCTATGCCCAAAAATGGGTAAAATCCGAGGTGAAGCCCAGCAAATCCAGCTCCTGAGGGGGTTCTCCCAGTCTGGCCCCTGACTTACGTTTCGGGGCCGGATGGGCACCCTCTCGTTGTCAGAGTTCATCCCAGGGATGATGACCGTCATCTTCCGGGGGCCTTTGAACCCTAAAACATTGGTCTCCTGCAAAAGAAACCCCATCTCTAAAACCAGCTTCTCACCAGATAAGGACTCGGGGATGGATCCAGCCTATCTCGCGTCTCTGCAACCTCCCAAGGCAGCAGCCCAGCAGAGGGGTGCAGGTTGAGGACCTAGGTGGTCCCGGGAAGGAGGGTTTGTCCCCACACCACTGCTTACATAGACCACGGCTGAGAGCTCCTGCCGCACGTTGGACCAGTCAGCATTGGCCCTGTCGGGGTTCGCACCGTTGTCAAACACCGTGAATTTCGTGCCCATCAGGTTGGATCTGCAGCCAAGGGTTGGGAGTTGGCAATGGCTCTGACCCTCCCTGTCCCTCAGCTCTGGGCACAGCCCCAGCTTTGCTCCAGCTGCAAAACCCACGTGTGGCCCCCAGCCAGCACTGGCCTTCCCACCCATTAGCTGTTTGCTTGAGTCAGGGCACCCCTAAGAGGTGTTGTAGGGTGTTGCTGTCATGGGGACCCCCCCCAGCACCGCTGCACATCTGCTGGCAGTGCAATGGGCCAGGACTTGCCAGGCTCACCGGGCTACGTTTCTAGCTGTGACCTGCCTGCCGGGAGGAACCAGATGAGCCTGTTTTCCCCTCCCGGCCCCCTGCCACTCCTCGGGTCGGACCCGGCAGCGGGAACACCGAATTTAGCCTCCTGCCTGACCCAGCCATTGCTCAGGGAAGCTGGCAAGCCATGGAGTTGGAGCAGGGTGTTGCAGGAATGGGGTGCCACCAAAAAAGGGTGCCACCTCCGCTCCTACCTCAGCTTCCCGATGAAGTTGTCTCCCCCCCGTGACAGGTCGGTGGGGTCGATGGAAATGAGGTAGTTGGAGGTTTTGCTCTTCTTACGCTTCCTCCCAGCGAGGAGAAACACCTGCAAAGGGGTGGGGGCACCGTGTAAGGATGGGCCATTACCATCACCACCGCCACTGTCCCCATCTTGCCATGCCCTCTGCGCCAGGTCTGGCCCAGCGGGTCACTGCCATGACCTTGCACAAGTCGCAGAGTGAAGATGATCCCCAAATCACCATCTGAGCCATGGGGCAAGAGGGGCTGAGCCCAGCCCAGCAGGAGTGTGGCTCCCTGGCTGACATTTGCTCATCGTCATGGGTACCACTGACACGGGGCATTCCCAAGAGGAATTGCGGGGAAGAGGAGCAGCCCTATCCAGGAGCCACCACCATCCCCCCAAACCTTAAGGGTGCTCCCTGGGGTGGGTGTAGATCCCCACGCCCCCCCCAGCCCCACCTCACCTTCTTGTCATTATCCAAGTGGACGTAATAGGTGGGGTAAAGCCCTCGGTCCATCCCCTTCTTGTCCCGTGTCACACGGCACTTGATGGTCACTCCCTGTGGCGCTGGACGCAGCACAAACTCCTCCAGGTTGTCCACCTCAATGACAGGCGAGGGGGGCCTCTCCTCCTTCACCTGCAACACAAGAGAGGATGGTGACCCCAAAACCAAACCTCCCAAATGCTCCTCACCTTTCCCAGCTCCCGATCTCCCCCTGGGCTGTGGCTCTGCAGCTGGTGGCTTTGGGGACAGTGATGCGGTGGGTCTGCCTGGGGGAATCTCCATCCCCGGGACCCACCCTGAGAGGACCCCCATGCCTCCGAGGGGGTTTTTTTTGTACCTTCTTTGATTTCTTCCCTTTCCCCTTCCTGTTGGAGTTTTTCTGCGGGGTCTCCAGGGTTTCGTCCTCGCTGTCGACTGCTTTGGCAGGAGCTGCAGGAAGGGGCAGGGGCACGGAGGGGGAGGACAAGCTTGACTCTGCCAAACCCCAAAACCAAGCTCAGCATAGACTCACACCAACCCCACTGATCATAACACCCCCCTCCACAGCCAGGCTCACCCACACCCCCCCGAGTCCCTCCAGCACCTACCACCCTTTATCGTATCCCCACTGCTGGGCTCTCACCTTTCTTTTTGGTTTTCTTCTCCTTGGGAGGGTCCCCCCCAGTCTGGAAGAGGGAAGCCGGGTTTTTCTTCTTCTCTGACCTGATGGGTTTAGTGCTGGAGTCAGAATCATCTTCCTCATCGCTGCCAGTGATGGCTGGGGGGGAACACAGGGGACACTGTCACACAGCACCGTGTGCTGTCAGCTCAGGGTGATGCTGTGGGGCAATAGGATGGGCTGCTGCCACCACCACCACCCCCACTCGCTCTGTACCTTTCTTCTTGCTTTTCTTCTCCTTCTTCTCCCCATTCACCTGGAACATGGACATCGGCTCCTTCTTGGTGATTTTAGCAGATTTGGCTTTGCTTTCGGGGTCACTTTTGTCTCCTGGTGGGATGGACAAGTTGATGAGCAGCCAGACAGGGAGACAGGGACAGGTCATGACAGGGGACCAGGAGGTGGCAGGGTGGGAGCGGAGGGAAGGGGTTAGCCAGGGAGGGGGGTGACTGCCCTGCAGCCCCCTGAGCCTCCTGGGACAGAGATGGGAATGGGCAGTGCCGTCATCCCAACAAGGACAAATGCAAGTGACAATGGAACCAGGCTCAAGCTGTCCCCATCCCCTAAGCAGTCACCCTTTGGCTTCAGCTTCTTCTCCCGGCTTTCACCCGAGGGGGGGTCTTTGATCAGTTTCTTCTTGAGCTTTTTTGGCGGGTCTTTATTTTCCACCTCCTCTTCCTCCTCCTCCTCATCCTCCGAGTCCTCATCTGGCTCTGCCCAGAGGTGACACCATGGCATCAGCTACGTGACAGCCTCTTGCACTGGGGTTTGTGAGCTGGGACCCTCCCTTGGCAGCACCAGCTGGTGTAAGCACCCATCCCACCATGGCCAGGGTGATGGGGCTGTGGGTGGCCGGCCCAGCCGCGGTGGCCAGTGGCACGTTGGACGTGTCCAGAGCCAGACACGGCGTGCGAAGCCACATCGCCATCTCGCGGCTGCAGCCCCAGGATGTGGAGTTGGAGAGGGTGGACAAGACTCATCTTTTTACCCACCCCGTCATTTTGCTCCAGAAAGACGTCCGGGGAGCTGGTGACACTGGCGACCGCCACATTCCCACGGACCGTGTGCCCCCCTCCAAACCCTATTCCCCAGGCAGCGCCAGGTACGTGGGTCCCCTGCCACACCCCCTTTGCTCCCGGGTGCATAGCTGGGTTTTGGTGAC
>JAAGNO010027001.1:0-41754 GCA_033439905.1 Ceryle rudis
ATGCTGGACTACTGCTTTGCAGAGCAACCTTGGTTTTCTCTTCAGAAATCTCAGATTCTAAGCAAGTTTAATGTCAACAACAGTAAGCACATAAATTTTAACTTAATTTTCTTTATGCAGTGCAATTTAGTTTAAGTTATTCATAGTTGTTTTTCAGAGGTGACTTGACTTACAAACATCAGGAATCTTTGGCATTTATGGATAGTGCAGAAGGGAAGAAAGCACTGTTGTGTAATTAGCTGGCCCAGCAGACAAGCCCATCTGAGACAGCAAGTGCAACCTCTCTTCCACCACTTTGGCTCCTGCTCTAACACAGGTGCTGTCAGAATAAAGTATTGCTGGAAAGTAACACATGCAGAGTTTGCATGGATTATCTGCATCTGGCTCTTCCTTGTTTTCATCAAGATGGCTGAGAAGAATGCTTACTAAGTTCAAGTCTTGGGGGTTTTGACTGCTTTTTGTTTAAATAACAAAGACAAGGTAATCCCTTGAGGGGCTGGATCCTTCTGTTGAGATGGGAGGTGTACAAAATAAATCATCTGAGTTCTTAATGTAGCCTGCTGGAGGTATTGCAGTATTTGGCCCCCCTGTAATAGAACTTTACATCACAAAGATGTGCTACTTAGTAATGCTTACACTTATACCTAGAGTTTTCAAAGCAAGTTTACTGTGGTGTTTTAACTTCGTAATTTACTAGGAGAGAATATTTTGCTGTATAAACTGGAAAAAACATGCTGCAGGAGAAGACCAGGTATGAGAGCTGAACTGGGACAGAGGAATAAAACCCATATACATGACCTCTTGCTGTCATGGGTGTTTTGGACCTTGATCAATCTCCCTATGCCTGGTATCAGAAATACTGATGTATTGGTGTTGTCAGTTGCATTGATTGCTGTTTAAAAATGTGCTAGAAGGGTCAAGTTTTGCATGTCAAATGTGTAGAAATTATACAGAGTTTCAATATAATTAGTTCTGACAACCATCTGACCTTTTACTTTTGTTTAATGATAGAAACTCTCATTTACCACTGAAACATAGCTGTGTAACAGGTGAAAATCAGCATCACGAGTGACAAAGCAATTTCATATCCAGCTAAATTGTAAAGAATGTTTTGTTTAGTGGAATAAAAGTAACAGTTCAGGAACCTAACTGCAGAGTGTGGTTCTTACCAAGAAGTCATAAATGTCTTTGTGCAGCAATCTGTCTGGCAGCTGGAAGCTATGGCCACAGTCTTCTCTCACTGAAGTGTCCTAAGGCTGCTCAGAAGTGGGGTGCAGTGGTAGACTGCATCCTAGAACTTCTCCCTTAAAGTCTGTGTGTGTCCCAACAGGACAACTTCAGCTGGGTAAGACTCAAGGGGGGGGAGGTGCACCACTTGCAGGTGTTTAAAGTAGTAATAGCTGTGCAGGGACGGGCGGCCAAAGCAAACTGTGGGGGTGGTGGTTTGTGTGAGGAAGAACTTAAAATTGGTTTAGCAAAAAAACCCCAATTTTAGTGTAAACACCCATTGTATTTAAGACAATGTGTGGAGAAGTGAATTAAACCATAATAACTACTTGGCTGGGCATCTGAACCTCGGTGTTTTGGCATTGCATCGCTTACGTGAGGGCCTACAGCATTCTCAGGAGTTGCAGGGTATGCTGCAGCCTATACAAAGGTAATGAAATTGGTCATTGACTTTTGCAAGAAAGCATGAGGCAGATTCATTTACATTTCCTTAAGGGTCATGTGAAGCTTTTCTTTTCAAAACTGTTCCGAGACTTTTGAGCAGAAGGTTTGCAAATCTGCCAAGGCTGTGTGTTTACAGTGCTCTGCTGTTCTTGAGACTGAATTGCATTATCATCCATGTTTTCTTCAGTGGACAATGTTGTATGTATTCAGTACAGGAACCTTTTCCTAAGGTGCTTTTCTGGGGTTGCTCAGACCTTTACATTTGTGTCAACCTGCTGCAGGCCTAAGAATGATTCTGCATTTCCCTCCTGCTGGTTCCATCTTTGCTGGTTGGTGTGTGTTTCTTGCTATGCTCACCGTTACACATCTGGCTTTTCCTACCCACAAAGGAGAGCTCTTGCATTAATGTGGTAGGAAGGGGCAGCATTGTCAGCTCTGTGAGCATAAAATATGCAAGTTATGAGACACATAGTTTGTTCCTTTTTATTTGACTTTGGAAGCTTTAAGGTTTTTTTATATCTTTTCCAAGGTTTAGTTACCCCCAAGGGCAGAAACTAAGGGATTTTGTTTGGTTTTGTTCTTAAATTAAGAGCCTGATTTTTTTTTTTTAATTATTTTTTAATGTGTTGTCATGATTCATGTTAGAACGTGATTCTTTGCTTTTATTTTCTAAAACAGTATTAACACTCAAGGTGAAATTTGGCCTCTATCCATCTGTAGGCCAGGTTCAAGCTTATCAGTCTCAGATACCACCACAGGAACTCAGTTTGGTCTAATCTTTCCCACTAAAATTCCTGTGAATTTCCTCACTGACTTTGTTGAGAGCAGAATTTACTCCTCTCCAGTTTGTATGAGCTGTATATGTGTGTTTTAATGGTTATAATGGTGTAGCAGATCAGCCTTAGATTAATAACCTTCTCAAAGGGTGGAGTTAAACTACAGTGAGATGGAAGTTGATAGAAACTCCATTTGGCCTGGTACCTGCATACGTAGGCAGCTCTCTGCAGCTTTGCCTCTCTGTTCAACAGGCAGTTCTGCGTTCCCTGGGTCTGTGGCGTTAAGCCTGAATGTCTGGACGAGGAAAAGGAGTGTCTTCTGAGACAGAAATGTCTTCCCAGGAGGGAGGAAGTAATCTGCAAAAGCTTGGTGGCAGTCCTGGAGCTTCTTCAGCATATTTTCTGCTAGTCCTTGTGGAGCCTTTCTTGATAAGTATCTTGAATGGTACACAAAGCTGGTTTGCTCTGAACTTAAACCAGCTAGAAATATAGGGCAGTAGTGCTTGCTTGAAAGTAAGCTCACCTCACTCATTCCTAAGCAACAGTTCAGCACATAGCATCCACAACCTGATGCCTTCATAGCTTTTGCTTTAACAAATCCATCTTCCGCACTGTGATACGCAAATTACAGGCAAGCTTTTGACACATGGCATGTATTGCAGGTAGGAGCTTCTGACAGATACAGGGAATAGAAGGATAGTCACATCTTTTCAAATAGTGTATGCCTCTTGCTGATGCTCTTGGGTAGGTGCAAGGGCCTGCACACACATACAGTGAAGCAACCAGAGGTGAACTGAGAGGGCACAGTCCTCCCCTTGCTTCCAAAATAGCACAAGAGTTTAAAACTGGCTTTTTAAAAATATGCTTTGGCTCACCTCACAGAGGTACAACTAAGAGCAGTTGTTTTCACTGTAGTTTCATCCCTTCTCTATTTTTCCTACTTTTGTGGTTTCTGTGTTTGTTTCAAATACTAAAATAGGTTGCCACTTGCCTCCCCTTGGCCAGCAGAAAGATGAAAATGCAGGAGTTGTGCATATTAGAACACAAGCCACCATTTCTCCCACTGCACAAGAAGCTGTAGTTCTCTGCCCTCAGGCTGTTGTCCTTGCTACGTGTATTGTTCACTTGCTGTAATTTAGATGCTTTTGTAAGATCCTGAAGTAATGTTCTTAACAGAGTTGATATGGTATGAAAAAATATTTCTATGCTGTAAGAAATCTAGCACTTGACTTCATATAATTTAGCTAAGCTGAGATTGTTGTGAAGTCTTATCCTGGTGACCAGCCTTGAAAAGACAAATATTGCCTCTGAACATTTTTCCTTAATATGATTGAACAGCTCTCTAATGGTTTGCCCCAAATCCAGCTGTGAGTAGCTCCTATGGTACTGGGAGCTGACTTGCATTGTGTTTGAAGATTGTATGAGCCTTGGAGTGGAGAGGCTGCTGATAAAGAGTGACTATGCATACAGATTGATGTGCTTAGTAATTAAAAAATAATCTTTATTATAACTTAAATGTGATAGGAAATATGGTGAGTACAAATGCCACAAAACTAACAGCAAAAAAAAAAAAAAAACCAAACAAAAAACCCCTCAAATAAAAAAAAGCCAAAGTCAGTACAAAAGGACACCTTGGAAGAATTCAGCTGATGGAACAAGCGTGGTATAAAAACCATAATGTGGTTATTTCACCTTTTGCAAGAAGAGTCTATATCCCTCAGTAAACAAGCATTTTGAACTGTACAAAATGTACTTTTTCAATTAATGGAAGAATATATATATTTATAAATATACAGTTATGTACATTGTTGTAACATTCACAGTAAAAATCCCAAAGCAAAACAACCTCTGCCTGCCAAGGTCTTTGGCGCACAAGGCTTCCTTTTGATCTGAATTGTTTGCAAGCTTTCCTACATAGTCTATGCAAATTTGGATACTTTAACTGACATCTAAATAGCATTTCATGCATAATGAACACAGTACAGGAACACTCTTCTGTTAAATTCTAGTCACCTCCTCTGTTAACTTAAGGCTCGTAATCAACCACTTGAAGCACTCCTCCTTTCATCCTTGCAGGGTGTGTGTGTGTGGGGGGGGAATGCATTCACTTCACCCTCTGGTTATTACTGCCTCCGAGGTCCACCTCAGTTTGTTCTCATTCTTTATATTGAAATCACTCTATAGAAACTACGATCCACTAATTAGAGCGTATGAAATCCAATTCTGCCTCCACCTTACAGGACCAAATGGCTTTGGGGACTTGTGCAATTAGCTGTATTCACTCCTTCTTGGAATTTACCTTTTCATTTAGTTTTCAGAAATCTACGTGATTGTTTGATCCCCTCAAAAGTCTCTGTATTAATGACGGCTCGTTGCTGGAGGGCAGGAGAAAGGAAATAAAAGACCAGCAGAGGCATTTAGAATGAGTCACCAAAGTGACAACTCCCAGGATTTTACATCATGCTGTTTCTGGAGGTAAAACTTGAAGAAACTTGCTCTATATTTCATTACTGAGACAAAAGTGAGAAAGCCCAGTGGTGTTCCCTGTTTCTGGAGACACTGCATGGCAGCAGACACTTAGCTTGGAGTTGAAGAGACAGCTTCTTTGCAGTCCTGCTCAGGTGGCCTCCTGCTTGGCCTTGTTAGATAAGAGTATTGCATGTCTCAAGCTTTCACAACAACTTCAAGGAAGTATATGTAATACTCATTAGAATATATGAAGATGCCAAATTTTAACAACTCACAGAAGTTTGTTGAGGCTGAGTAACTGCAATTACATTATTTGTTATGAATCAGTCAAGAAAGTGTTGTTCCTCAGCATCCGACTGTTCCATCATGAGCTGCAAAGAGGAGCCAATAGGAACCCTTCAGCTGAATTTTAGATTTTGCTTTTCCTTAAGTCTGTAAATTGCTACATTTTGGGACACCCATAGAATTCTCCAGTCTTCCTTTTGCTCCCCCCACTGAAGTGCAGCTCCATCCTACTTTAATGCCTGTTAAACGTAGGCAGGTTCTTTTACACCTAAAAAGTTGTGGCAGCTTCAGTTCCACGGCGACTTCCAACTTTAACAAACTCCCGGGGAAATTTGTCCAGCTGTTCGTACGCCAGTCTCCCATCTTCACCTGAATGCAAAATGTCAAAGTGTAATAATATATTATCTCATTGTCCTCCAGCATCTAAAACAGCGGATTCTCTGCTGTTAGAAAGTACTGATCTGCCAGAACCTTCTTCCTCTTAAAATTTATCCTGTTGAAGGCAATTTCAGACATTACTTGGAAAAACTAATCATGCTCTGGATGTTCAAATTTTTTTTTTATTATTTTCTCATGGAATTTGCTGGGTTTATCTAGATCAAAACAGAAGCAGATGTAACGTGTCATTAGGTGAACAGTATCCGTACGCCTGTCTTACTAAATGACGTCAAGGGCTGTAGCTGCGATATGCTTCAGGCACATGATGTTCGTGCACTTCCACTTTGGACAGTATAAAGTCTACCCACTTCTTGGCACTTTAATGAGGCGAGTCTAGCCACATCTTTACTTATATACCACTGAAAAGGAGGAAGCAGTATATTTGCTAAATTTAACTATTTTTGTGTTGCAAACCTGTTGCTCATAGGTACTGTCATCTATGCAGACCTGCAGGTAGCATTGAGCCTAGCGTGTTGAACTGGCCATTAGGAACCAAAATGGTCTCTGTACATTGTTTAGAAGAATGACATCACAATATCCCAGCATTTTCAAAAGTGTCCCTGTGGTAGTTGTTTTGAAACCTGAGTAAGAACACATCCAACAGAAGAGTGAACTCCTGGTGAATGAAAGAGAGTGTATTTGAACAATTCGCGTAACTAAAATCAGAGATGGACACACACCCCTGGAGTAGAAATTCAGGCCTAGACTAAAGGCCAGAAAAATACATTTTTTTCTGTGCCACTCAAGTACTGGGTGCCCTGAAACTGTGCAACTACACTTGCAGCCACACACTGCTCCACAGCTCCATTGCAGGTTACTGATCAGGCTATCTACTGTCCCAAGGACAAGTGTGGGTCAATGGAAGGTGCCTGAGGTACTGTGTGAAGCAGGACATGCAGGCTAGGGCCTGTCCAAATAAGGATATAAAGCTAACGGCACTTGACAGTGTGACTATAGTACTACAGGGGTGACAGGAGGGGATCCCCAAGAGGAAGGTGTATGAGATGCAGCCTGTCCTGCCTCCTCAAGGTCGCTTGGTTTTAAAAGGAATTATGTATTATTTCTGTTTATCAACCCCTCCTTTGCTCTTTTTCCTTTTCCACTTCCCCCTCTAGACTCACACCATTCAATGTTTCTCTATTTGGCTCATTTTCATGGGTTTTAAAATGAATTATTTTTAAGAAGATAGATTTTCTAACCTGCTTTGAGTCTCTAGGTGAAGTTTTGTTTCAATTCGCAGTCTCGTGTTTGTGTAACTCGGGTATCTTACATGCTGCTCTGGTAAAAACCAAAGTGATATACTCCTGTGAAACAGGTAACTCACCAAGTGAGAGCAGGGTTTCGGATGCCACTTTTCTGATCTCTTCGTTGTCAGACTGACAGAGCGTGACCAGCATTTTAATGCTCTCAGTAGCCTGGGAAGCGCAACAAGAAGCACATTAGCACCACATAGTATGTTGTGGTTTTATTTCACAACCTTGTGTGGAAATAGTGACCATCCTACACACTGCCCTTCCTACTCCAAGGGAAAGCCTTTGGTGGAGACACAAGGAATGGGGTTTTCCTGAGGGTGAGCATCTAGAAGACGTATTTTCTGCTGTCAGGGTGGTCGCTTTCTAAATTTCCTACCCCGTGCGCTACACACATATGTCTGTCTGACCAGCTGTGTCAGTCTGTATGGGTATGAGCCCTGTAGATTCGAGGGGCACAGGCCTGGGCTACGATGCTCTGAAGGATGGCTTAGCTACCAGGACCACTAAATCTCACCACTCTGTCTTCAGTGTGGTCTCTTGTGCTTGACTCAGGGCAAGTCTGTGCTGGGTGCATACTGATGACCACAGCTTGAATGCTCATGAGTGATGGGGCCACAGCAACGCAGAGTCTGCTGCGATCTGCAAAATCTCTCAGAGATTCACAGTGGGGCCTTGTGCAGCCGATGTAGTTTGACGTGGATGAGACTGCCACTGGGTTACCTTACCCACTGTCACCTATCCATTGTTGCATTCCCATCTCCGAAACAGTATCTTCCAGAAAGGCTTCATCTTTTCCTCTGGAGTTCCCACATGATGATACATCCCCTCAGGAGTTTTTGTTCCCCAGAAATTGCCATTCTCTCTATTCAAGATGCATTGGAGCCACACTGCCCAAATTAAATGTGTCTAGCTCCAATTTCCACCACTGGTTCCTAGTCTGCATTTCTCTGAGAGACTGAAAACCTCACTGGGCCCTGTATGCAGCAGAGGTGTAACAGGCCTCACTGTTGCCTTGTAGGTATGCCTGCTACCTTGTCATTTAAAAGAGAAAACAGGGGGTTTGTATTTAGACAATATCAGCTTATGGATTATGGCATCAGTTCTGGCTGGGATAAAATTACATTTTAGAGCTGTCTTCTCCAGGGGACAATTTTGAGGGAGAATAGTCAGTCCATTGTGGGCCTATGTCACAGAACACATTTTTTTGCCCCAGTGTCCCATATCAGTCAGGCTTGGGCGACTGCTGCTTCCCATGGCTCCATACAACCAAAACAAACATGCGTTTTTCCTTCCTGTCATAAGGAGCACAGAAATGGTACCAGATGCTACCTGAGGCTGTAGTGCCCAGATGTACCAGTTACTTCTCACAAGCTGTGACCTATCTCTCCCTTTCTCTTCTACTGCTGCAACACGCATGCATTACAGCTAATTTTATCCTGGGAAAGGAAGGGGGTTTTCCCTCTCACTTAGTAATCTATGGATGAATGTATTTTTCTTTTTTCTCTGTAATGTGGAAGCAAGTCTCCTAAACCACGTATGTGAGGGAAGAAAAGATGATATGCAAAAGATAAACTTTGTCATCATCACAGAGCCCGGCTGTTTTTGCAACTAAGCTTCTAAACCATTCCCAAACAGCATGGTATCTGTAAAAGGATGCAGTGCAGCAATGCAGCAATGCAAACCAAACCACTATTGCTGCTGCTATTGCAATTTCTATTTTGTTGCTTGTACCTGTCAGATCTCTTTCTTTAAAGTAAAGCCAAGTGCCACAGCAAATTCCTTGTCTCTTACCTTGAGGTATCTTAGAGCCAAGCAAGCTGCTTTCTGCAGCTGGAGGTTGGGCTGGGTTAGTGCTTCACAGTAATAAATCAAGGCCTGAAAACAGATAAACAGAGTGGTGATGAAAACGTCTGTGCCTGTGTGGAGCAGAAGGGT
Organism: Ceryle rudis; assembly: GCA_033439905.1. NCBI lineage: Eukaryota > Metazoa > Chordata > Aves > Coraciiformes > Cerylidae > Ceryle > Ceryle rudis. Next base: position 8,828 of record JAAGNO010027001.1, read on the forward strand.
GGAGCATGGCAGCATTGCTGTGCTGCTGAAGGGAAGGGGGTTGCAGCCCACCCCCCTGAAAGAGAGCATGGCATGGAGAGGCACAGCTCCTGCTATGGGTAATTATGGGATAATGCTCTGCAAGCAGATCCAGGCCACACCAGTAGTTATAGCTTAGTATTCTCAGGCCATCTTTTGGTGAGGAAAAATGCATGTTAAAGTGGGAAGCACAATATGGCACCCTCGAGGGACTTACTGCATTAAGTCACCAAAGAGCTTTAAATGGGCCTTGGAGTCTAAATAGCTCAAGAGCTGACCCTTGAGATGATCTCTCAAATGTAGGGATAGTAATGAACAGGCTGGGAAGGACTCCAGGGGGACTGCAAATAGCTATTACAAGGTTAGCATGAGCATCTAGATCAGTTTACTGCTTGGCCCTATAAGTTAGAAGCTACTGTTGAGCAAACAAAACCAGTGTGAGCAGCAAATCTCAGTGGCAGTCAGCTGCACAATGAACTCATCTGCAGCATAAGGCTGCATAATGCCCTCATACAAGGTGCTTTGTGGTCCTTCGGGCAGGCAGTGAACCAGGCATAGGCTATGCATGCTTGTTCAGGATAAGGTTGAATTTTTCCCTGAGATACTGCCTCCTGGATGGAGGAGGAGGGTATGAGATAGATACCAAGAGACTAAAAAAATGGAAGATGAAGTGGGAGGGCAAATGAAGAGGGGACCGGATAGACAGAGAAAAGCAGCCAAGAGTGAGCTCTTTTTTCTCCTCCCTCTGCCTTCCTTCCATCACTCTTCCTCTTCCAACTGACTTTCTTTCACTCTCTCCTGACAGGGAACAAGAAGGATAGTAGGGAAAAGTCTGCCATGAAAGGGTAGAAGCTAACCCCTAATTTCTTCTTATTCCTCCTCTCCCTTCTCTTTAATTTCTGTGTTTAATCTGGACCTGCTTGTTGCCTTCAGTGTCTGTGGTAGACTCAGATATCATAACTGAGAGGTGCTTGCCCAAGGCTGTCCATCCCCTCCAGCAATGGTGAGAAGTCCCATAGATCCCAGCCTCCTTTGGGAAAAAAATAAACATCTCAGCCCTACATCTTTATGTGTTGGTGATGCTGGGGACTGCTGCCTTGAAGCCTTGGACTGAAGCCACAACTGAGACAGGACAGCAGAAATGCTGAGGTGTGGAAGACAAGTAGAGAGCACAATACTCAGTCAGTATTGGCAGAGTTTTGGTTAGCAGCAGTTTAGTGTTAACACCAGGTAGAAGCAGACTGCCCTAATGGCAGAAACAGGCTTGCATGTTTGCAGGAAGAATTAAGACAGGATATCTCTCCAGATCTGTTTAAATCAAGCTTGGAGAAATTATTTTATCCAAATACACGCTTGAGACACATAGGCAGAAAAAATGTTGTGATGATACAGGTCTCTTATGCGATAGGTGATTTTCTGCCACTCACCTTCTCCCTGAAGTGCCTATTTTCTGTGGTAGCTGTCAGAAGTGATGCCACAGTCTCACTGACTTCATTTTTATTTTCATTAAGCAGTAAAGCCAAAGCTCTCAAAACTTCTTGCTGTGGTGGAAGGTTATTGGAGTTTATTTTGGCCACATTTTGCTGCAGCTTTCCATCTTTCACTGACTGCAGCATCTGAACCACAGAGGCTAGAAATGCAAGAGAAAGGTCTTGTTACTTATTTTATCCTCTTCGTACATCAGAGTGCTGCTTTCCTTGTTAGCAATCCTCATTTTTTACTATACACACACAAAAAAACCAACAACATGAGAAATCACCATCTGAGCAATGGCTATGGATCCATATTGCAGTGTGTCTGCATGGGGAGTTGTCTGGGTTTTAAGCTGGGCCAGTTTCTCAGGTGTTCTTCCAAAGGAGGAGATAAGCAGATGGGCTAGGTGGGACATGGCGACACTTATGCCTACCCAGAGTTAAGGGCCTACCTGTCAAATCTTTACTTTCTGTTGGAAGCGGTAAATCCTCCCTGTAACATGTGAAACCCCATATTGTCAGTGTATTGCCTTCCAGGGCTTCTTTGTGAGAGCTTTTCCTAGACAGACTGATGTCTGCCACTAGGAACCAGGGCACATTTGTTTCAGAGGTGGGCTGAAATGCCTTCTCCCTTCCAGGCTTTTCAAAAAAAGCTCCCCAGTATGCCCAGATAAAAATGAAAAATAAGCAAGGTACCTCAAACTCCCTCTCAGATAGAGAAGAAAATTTGGCTTGCCAGGGATTGCAGTCTAGCACACTCAGTGGAGCATCTGCTTCTCTCCTTAGCTCTTGGTGGCACAGCCTGCCAAACACTGAGGTGCTGTGATCCCTTAGCTCCCGAGAAGAGCTCAGCACTTCAGAAGGTCTCTCCATAAAGGATGGTGAAAGACTGGAATCTCATCCAAGCTGCAGGCGGAGAAAACTTCCCAGACCTTGGGTCCAGCCCACCACCATCAGCCATTTCCTAAAAACTAACTCTTTCAACATAGTTTTTTTCATTTGAATATGGAAATAGAAATGACTGAGCATGTATCTGCATCAGCTCCTTTCCATTGATATGTACAACTGTTCAGGTGCATTCAGACTCGGTATCCAAGACACTTCTTTTTCTCCTTTCCCCCTTCTTTTGTAAAGTCATCCTGAGGGCTGAACTCTTTTGTGCTGAGGCCAGACAGACATCAAAGTACTCCCCTGTTAGCCACCAGAATTTACATATCCTACCTTCTTTTGCAAGCTGCAGCAAATAACTTCCAAGGTCATTAACGCTGTGGCTGGCAAAATAGTTGTAATACTGAAAGACGGTAATGATCTCGGAGGACATGCTCGAGTAGAGGACAGGCTCCGTCCGGTCCAGGATCTGAGACACCAGGATTCTGAAGACTGCAGGCAGCCATGGACAAAGGGACACATTAGTGAGAGCAAAAGCTGCTGGCAAAATGCCACAGTCCACTTCAAAGCCAGTACAGAAGAACCATATTCGCAAAGCCAGGTACTTCCCTAAGTTCCTAACCTCAACTGTGGTTAGGTTAGAAGCTAGACAGACCTTCTCCCTGTCTCTCTCTCATCACCAGAGGATATCTTTGTAAGGATGAACCTCTGCCGGTTTATGGAGGGCTCATGCAGCTTCCTATCTGATCAGTTCAGTATCCTTTCTACCCAAAGCATATCCAGAGTTTTTAAATGCATATCTATGTGCATTGCCAGTTACATCTTCGCGATGACACTGAAGCAGGGGAGATAGGACACAGAGGCAGGATTTGGCTTTGCTTGGTTTTCCGTTCCTCTGTGAGCCTGTGGCACGCCAAAGGCCAGTCTGAGGCACTGCCTGCGAGAGCTGTAGCATGAGGCATGAAGGAAAACACTGCCCTGGGAAGGCATCTGCAGCGCTGGTGTCCACACCTGAGCAAGTCACCCAGCACCCCCGTTCCGGCCAAGGGAGATGTGGTACGTCTCACTACAAATAGGAATCTATGTTCAGAGAAACTCACTTGGATGCGTATTAATTCCATCTCAGGGAGATGCAATGGAGCATGGACATTATACAGAATCATACCTCACTGAATCGCTTACAAACCTGTACTGAGGACTAGTCTTACTTTCTGATTAGCTCATAAACCTTAAAACAATATTTTCTTTTCTACTGATCTCACCTTTTCCTCCTCTTCTGATCTGATTATTTTGAGACAAAACCGTTTAAGAATTGTAGCATTAGTTTTCAAATGAGATCTTGGAGCCACGGCCAAACAGACCTCCAAGGGGTTGGAAAACAAAGCAGTGAAAGTTGAATAGAGCCCCGTATACAACTGTTCTCCATTTTGATGACCAACATAATTTTTTTTGCAGCGGTTTGTACCTGTTTCTGCAAGTCCTGGACACTCCTCATTCACAGTGGTAGCAAAATTGATATCCAGCTGCTTCATCATCTTGTCTGCAGATGTGTGATACACTCCCGAAGGGCCAGTACACTTCATCCAGAATGCCAGCAGTGACAGCTTCTTGTGGAACTCTGGAATTGCTGGTGGGGAAGACAAAATGAATGATGAAACAAAACCATGCTGGAAGCATCGACTTTCAGAAGAGAAAAGATGGTACTGTCTGGCAGTACTACTGTTTGGTGGGTTGCCCTGTGCCATTACCTTTACAGAGCATGATCATTTGCTCACCCCAACTTTGTAACATTATTTTTCCATTTCCCGTGGTAGGATGTGCAAAAATTTGCTCATGATCCAGTTCTGGGCACTGTTACCCCAAAGTACTAGGGGAGGACTGCAAGTGGTCTGTGCAAGACTGGTTCCTGTCCTAACACTACTCTGTGATCTTGAGAATGTCACTCAATTTTGCCTCAGTTATCTGATAAACAAAGTAAATACACCATTTACTTATCCCGCCAGAGTGCTCACAAGAGTAACTACGTGTTTGTCAAACTCTTTCAAGGTATTAAAATAGATGCAACACCAAGAATAATAACTAAATAATTCTCCATAGAGATGAGTAAAAAAAAAAAAAAAAGTGGATAGAATGTTTGAGGACTTGTATTATGCCTCTGATAGTATAAGGCAGATCCTGCCTTTCCTCACAAAAGCGAGGTACAGGAAGAATTTGACTCTTCAGAGGTGGTCCCATCCCCACCCCACTTCAGCAATTACCTCTGTGCAACTTCTACACGTCAAGCAGGACAAGGATAATGTTTTTCTCTTCTCACCTGTTTATTTCTGGATACTAGCACTGAAGAGGGAATAAACTCCCTGACCAACTCTAGTGCCTGCTACATCTGCTGGCACCTGTGAGTTGGCCCTTCCTACAGTGGTATCTCCTGCAGTGACAGTGAGCTCTGTACAGTGACTATTTCAGCAGGCACGTGTGCCCAAACAAATCCTTTTCAGAAGGAAACCCCCTAACTTGTCTCTTACCATCAGTAAGGGAGGTGATATTTCCTAAGTTCTCAGTGCTGATCTCCGCAATATTCTCCATCACGAGGATCTGCCTGGACAGCTTATCCAGGAGGTCTCTGGCCACGAATGGCGTTTTACTGGAGAACACAATTTGCTGGTGAAGACAAATGGGAAGAAAGGAAAGGGAGTCATTAAACATACACAGAAGAACTCAGAAGAAAACAAAAAACTCCAGAACACCTGGTGCCTGAAGTGCAAATTCACTGCCTGGAACCACAGGATCACCTTAACTTCAGAAGTTTTTTGTCTTTGGGATATTTTATGGTCCTGGTTGATAAGCATTGTCGTTTACATCTTTAACACCTACATCCAGATCCAGACACTTCAGTTTCCAAGCAGCCATTTGCTTAAGTAATTTCTGATTTACACACTCTGCAAAGCTAAAGGACTCCATCATCATAAGCCTTAAAGCCAGAAAAGAATATTAGTCTGACTTTCACGTAACATAGGCTGTGGACTTTCAGGACATCCCTGCCCAGAGGCGGACCACAGGTCACTCTTCCTCCACTCCATTTCAGCTCTGACCAACTACCCAGCTGCCTTTATTAATTTGGTGCTCTCTCCTTGCTAATACTCCCTGCTGCTGACATCTGCATTTTCTTCAGCAGTCCAGGTAAATACTGGTCATATCAAACATCCTCTGTGTGTGGACATAGTTTGAGCTCACCTCCCCCAGCTTTATATTTACTGTGTACTCTTGTATTAAACAAAAAACTTCCCTTTTTTCTCATACTTGTGAGTCAGCAGAGTGTCCAGCTCAGCAGTAAGGGTTCTGGAATCAGGCTTGCTCTGTGTTGCTTCAGCAGGCCTTTGAGAAGATAAAGCTAATTGTATCTAAGATGTAAGAGTCAAATAACTGAAGGGGAAGCTGCAGTATGTTTTGATCTGTCAGGAGAACCCCTATGCCCTCACTTGCTGGAGGTTTAAAATCACACTTGCTGTGCTTGGGCTCTGAAAAAAACCTCCTAAAAGGTTGTGCTAGTTGGTTGTGAGCACAAACAGGCCATTCTGAGGTCCCGGGGGGGCTGTCATGCGCTGCATTCACTATGTGTGTTGCAGACAATCTCCATCTCACACCCAGAAATAGGTTTGTGCTCTTGAACATGGCAGCCTTGTCTGGGGCTCGGTGAAGGAGTGGGACCACAGGCTCCTGTTCTACCTCTGAAGACATAGGCTGTCTTAACCAGGGGCTGACCTCATTCAGGACCTCCTGGTGAAACCAATGGATGTTTGTAATGCAGAGCAGGGGCTGCCTCTGCCATCTCCTGTGCTGCCCGTCAGTCCTGGTGGGTGACACCTTGCACAGTGCCCCATAGTTTGCACGTCAGGTCTTCTCCAAGACTGGCCTGGATGGAAATGATGGAGGTTTTTCTGGTAGGGGATGAAGGGTGTCACCTTCCTAACCAAGCCTGGCGACTGTCCCAGCCCTGTGCTCCTGCTGCCTCCCAGGAGCAGCACTGACCTTGCTGGCTGGCTCGTGCCACCATATTGTGGGCACACAGGTGCCTGCAGGAAAAAATTTTAAAATATATGAGCTGAGCCCAGTACCTGAATGAGCTGTGTGCAGTACTGCAAGTGCTTAACTATGCTTATGTCGAGGCTGTCGTTCCCTGTGGTAAGGGGCAGAGGGCTGCCGGCCACGCTGGTGCCCACGCCTGTGTCCTCGGTGAGAGCTTCGCTCAGGTGGCCTCTGGCTTCTGGGTGCTCCGTCCTGTAGCTGGGGAGGGATGAGGGAAGTCAGCGCAGGGCTGACCACTGCCGCAGCAGACACACACACACACGCACACACATACGCTCACTCAGAGCGATGAGCAACGAGCATGGCAGAAGAGCTGAAAGCAGCCAGAAACCTCACGATGAACACATCATATCACAAAGGAGCAGCGCTGCCCTGGCTGGGCACAGAAGGGCTGTACCCACCGAGGGGACAGCTGTCTGTCCCCTGACTGGTTTGCCTTGAGTGATGCAAAGCCCTCCACAGCAAGCCTTTTCAACCCACAGTTACTGTTCCTTGGTGGTGACACTTTTCTCCCATCTGTTGGTGAATCTTCTCCATAGTCATTCTGGATTAAGCTCCACTACAATTTGTGCCATCCCAAGCACTGAGCTGCTAAGAACAGCTCTGTGCTTTCCGAGACCTCCTCCTGCCAAATTTCATGCTGATCGCAGAAGGAAAGGAAAACCACTGCTGGAGTAAGAGACATGATGTTTTCATGTGCTGTTTTAGGCACAATGTATACAGCTTACTTTGCCAGTTGTTTCTGTAAGAGCATAAAGCTAGTCTTGCTGTGTTTTAAATCATTATTTCCAACATTGTTTTGTTGTACAAATGGTCCCCTCTGTGTTTAAACACAAAGCCTGAGGTCAGTCTCCAGGTGGCAAGTGGATCTGGCTGCAAGTTCAAAAATTTCAACACTTGCAATCTTTACACTGAGTCACAGTTACACATCTAAAAATGGAAGTGGGAATCTTCACTGTCTGAGGATGAGCCAGAGAGAAAAAAAAGAAATTTTAACTTTTACTTTAATTTAAAAGATCTTTGTTGCTTTCTAAGTTAGCTTATAAATAACTTATCTTTTTTTTCCTGCTTAAATTACATTTATGATAACATGTCTGGTTAAAGCCAGATCCATAAATCAACAGAGACCGAACAGAGTTCAGAGTGCCAGTTTAGCAAGCAATTTTCCAAATTTTTCTTCCCACCATGGAAAAAGGATATGCAGTGAGAGGATGGGAACTGCATGGTGGTTGCTTGTTTGCACGCAAAATTGTTTTACATGGGTCACAATAAGCTGTAAGAAGTATAGCTCCCTTAGCTCTCTGGTTGGAAAGCATGGAGTGTGGAGGGAAACATGTTATTTTCTTTTTATTCGAGCTCTAGAGCTGTTGATGTGCCTGCTGAGCATCACCTCAGCTCCAAGGATGCAAACATGCTCTTAGGATCTAATGACTGAAACACAGCATCTTAAGGTCACACGACAACAGCAGCCCACGGCACAAAACACCACAGCTTTTTTTTTTTTTTTTTTTTTTTTCCTCAGAAAGGCCAAAAGTGATGAAAGAAGAACAGGTAACACGCAGGGCCATGAACAGAGTACCAGTCATCACTCTTACATTCCAAAGGAAACCTACACCATGCTGCTTAAATCTGGCCCTGTGTTATTGTTACTGACAAGCTTAATCCACTGCAAAGACTCATTCGGCTAGAGAGAAAAGACAAAGGGAGGGGGGGAAAAAACCACAGAGGAATTAGTAATTACATCCAAGGAAAGCCAGGTCCAAACCAATGTCAAGGAAGAGCCTCTGCCAGGATTGATGTCAGCTTAATTTAATTTACCCTTCTCCTTTGGAGGACAGATTGTGTGTATTTGAACAGGGAAAAAAATTATCCTGGAAGCTAAAGATTTTGTATGCAGCAGACACAGGGAACCCTCTGACCCTATCAACTCATCAAGGATCAGTCAGTCTTCCTTGAATAATGTGTGCACCGGGATCCCCTGTTAGTGACAAAGAGCTGGGGTATCAGTTTGGCGTAAGCACAGCTGGTAGTTACTGCAAACTTACCTATTCTTCTCAACCTCAGTATCTGAAAATACTGAGTCTGCACCTCCTCCACCATTACAAACCTCCACACCACCACCATCCTCATCATCAAAGTCAGAGGTGTTCAGGAAATCAAAGCTTTCTAAAGCACTTTCAACTGTTAGACTTAAACTGGAGGACCTGCTTCGGCTTACTGCTGGCTTGCACTGCAAAGGCAGAACGAACCAATGAAAACCCCAGATATTAGCTACTACTGAAAGAAAAGAAAAAAAAAGGATAAAGCTTAAAACTTTCAAATTCTCAAGTTTATTTTTAAAACTTCATTTTATTGGGTGTTTCATTTCAAAACTTCATATTCATAGCATATACAATCAAAGCCTGAGAACTGGCAAAACCTTTCCATTCCTCCTCCCCTCCCCATCCTACCCCTCTTTTCCCCAAGCTCTCAAATGCAAAATTTGATGTGTTTTATAGAAATGAGAAGTACATCTTGAATCCAAGTGATGCAGCTTAAGGCATCCTCTGAAAGGAGAGACAGCAATTAACACACTGGAAGCTGAAAGGGGAAAGCACGTTCTGCAATTGCTGTTCTAGCTACAGAAGCCAATTTATACATATCCGGTGGCACTATCGGATATATTCCGGATGTAACTCAAACAGACCTTAGCCGGGAATTAATTCAGTCCCATTTATTTATGGGATGAGAGGACTTTTGTGGCCTTTGACACCACATGGCTAATAAGGAAAAGCCTATCAGGCATCAGATTCCTAGGTGCCAAAGAAAGGCAGTATTGTAACTCAGAAACTAGCAGTGCTAGAGACAGGCAGAAGCCATCCCATCTCACTGCTGGGAAGAAATGCAATGGGAACCTTGCTGTTGCTGTAGGAAATATTAAAGGCCCTGGTCCCATGTGGTAATTAATCCATACAGAATGCCCAGAGTTTCTTCCAGGGTCTCCTTGCAGGATCAGATGTAACTTGAGGGATGACCTCTGTTGGTTTATGCAATGACTTCAACACCTTTATTTGATCAGAAATAGCTGGGAACCACTGGTGCTGTTACACAGGTCGCATCTTCCAGTCCCAGGCAGGAATCAGGACTTTGTCTCAGCTTGCAGGAAGAAGTGCACTGGCCTCTGAGTTCAGACTTGGCACTGGCTCCTCTAGAGCTGAGAAGGCTTGGAGTTCTGTTTCCACTCTGTTTGCACACAATAGTAATGCCATAATGGTCAGATGTTAGCACTTACGATGCTTGACTCCTTACACTGACCGTGCAGTCATTAGCTGATCAAACACACTTCCCAACAGGTCTGTGACACAGGCGGGTGCTGTGTCCCGCCTCCACTGCAGCACCGATGGTTTTAGCTGCCATTTCTTTCATGGATGGTAGTGCAGCTTCTTCAGGCAAAAGCAAATGGCAACACGTGGGCTTCTTCTCTTCTCTGCCCATCTAATATGGCCAAGAGAAATTTCTTCAGCTGCAACTGGATTCCAGCTCGATGTTTTTGCGTGGGGAGCCCAGCACGGTGGCTGATGAGGCTGAGTGTTGGTCTGCAAGCTGAACAACAGGCGACACACAGACATGAGCAGGTCTGGGAGAGGCATCCATCTCGAGTGTGCAGGAATCCTGTCTGCACACATCCATTCTCTCTCCCACCTGTCTCTTGTCTGTCCCTTCATAACTTCTGATAAAAGGAGTGTAAATAAACAGTCTCCACTGTCTCTCTGCTGTTTGGATAGCTAACTTCTTTGCAGAGCAGCCACAAAGTTAAAAAATAATAGTAATGGTAGCTTTGCCTGCTTGAACCTCCTGGGAAATAGTGCAAGAAACTGGGGCTGCAGGCTGTCAAAAAAGCACTTAACTTGGGAAAGTATCGTGCAGCTGCAAACACCAATGGAAACAAGGATGTTAACAGTTTCCTCCTAAATAGATAACGCTGAAGGATAAATGCTTCCCTCCTTCTTCCTTGGCCATGGTTTTGAATGCTGAGACTTAAATGACTAGCAGACCAACTTGCATATGAATATGAAGTATTTGAAATGATTATTTCCCATATAATACTCTCCGCACAGTAATGCATCATGAATTATTATTCATGGGGGAGATATGAGTCACAGTGATCAGCAGTAAATGCATTAATAACATACATGCAAAACCCTTTTCTTCTTTCTAATTTTCTACATTTTCTGTCCATCCTGGTGTAATGACAGGATGTCTCTCATTTTAAAAATGGATGGGGGGAAAAGGAAAAGGCTTGGAAGCAGCCTAGGAGATGTGGGGATGGCAACCTTCAGTGAGACCTGTGCTTCAACATCCCTTTGGCAGTTTATAAAATTCAGCCTCTATGGGTACAAGGCCTGATTCTCAGCTGGTGTAGCTTTGCACAGCTCCAGAGTTCAGGGGTAGTATGCTAAAGTACACTCACTGAGGATGTCACCCATAGATTTCAAAGTCAGAGGCTGGCTATAATCTGATCTACAGAATGGCACAAACAATGGGTTCACATGTGGTTTCTTCAAAGAAAGGTATAATTTAATTACCCTTCTGCCACTGAACCTTTTTCTCTTTCCCCCAGGCTTCGAGTAGATTAAAAGATCCATTGCTTGAGGATACAAGGCTACAGTAAGCACACTGCCAACAAAAGTTTAAAAATGCAACACTTTGAAAGGATGCTCCAAGAAGGAGCAACTCTACCGTTACTGAGGAATTTTACTGATCTCCAAACCCCCTATTTAGATGTTTCCAAGGAAGGGGAGGACAGTCTACCCGCTCAGATTTTCTTTAGGGTAGTATGTTCCAATAACATACTCACTTTTAGGATGTCATCTAGATGCATCACTTCTTGGTCCAGGTCCTGAAACTCTTTATACTGTTCTTTATGTGGCTCAAGAGCTAAGAGAAGCCCTTGCAAGGCTTCTTCAATGCTTCCATCGAGGTAAGACTTATATCCTTCTGATTCTCCACTAATCGATCCCTCACATGGCAGCCTCTCTGGTGTCACGGGTGCCTCTGCTGATGTAAGCCTTTTTACTAGCTGCTTGGTGATATTGCCCTCATAGGTATCCAGCTCCACAGGCTTGAGCTCTGAACCTTCATCCGTGTCCTGCAGGAGAGACACGGGGACACTTGTTTCTATAAAGACATGATCGCTGCCAGCATCAGGGGTTTTTTGGCAAACTTCAGGAGCTGCCCTCGGGTTGGTCTTGTTCTCAACCACTGCTCCCTCTCCCTGGGACGGCAGGTCCTTCGGCTCAGCAACAGAGTCTCTGCGGGAGTCACTGCTGCTACAGTCCAGGCTTGAGCTCTTGGAGGACTTGAGAGCTCGGTCCTGGGTGGGGGTTGCAGTGATGTCAGGACTGGAGCTGACATGAGCAGAAGAGGACTCTGCTGCGCTGGCAGGGGGCACGTGGTCTTCATAAGGCAGGTCGCCAAAAGTGAAAGAAAGAGGCCGCTTCTCGGTAGTCACTGTTCCATTTTCAAAGACATCATCTGGCAAATTCGACTGGAAAGGTAACAGAGAGAAAAAGGTTTTCATGCAGCACTGGAAAGAGGAAAAAAACCCAGTATGTGCACAGGAAAGAAAAACTCAAGAAAAAATACTAAAGAAGCATTCAAGACTTAAGGGATGGGAAAAATATTTCAAATCCAACTTCTGCTTTCACCTGGCACAGCTCCCACCGCTCCTGATTTCAACAGGAAAACTGCTGGAAAACTTGGGCTCAGTATTTCTCTGGTAAGCAGAGAGCTCTAGGAAGCGAGTCCCAGGACAGAGACCCAAATTCTGCTCATCCTACCAGATTCCTTCAGACAGCATTTCCAGTGCACATGCTCCTGGCATGTCTCTTTTCAATGAGGTTGTACTAAGCCACCTTGTCTGCATTTTCCTACCCTTTAGCGATTTCAGTTGTATTGATTTTCTGTATTTATTTCTACTTCTAAAGTAGCAAATCCTAAAATGTAATGCAGTTTGCTTCAGAACCTTTTCTAGTGTCACGGCATTTCAATGGTGATGTTACTACGCTATTTCTTTTCCGTTGGAATTATGTTCTGCACATGGCATGGATATCTCTAATAACTGCTGAACATGAGTTACACGGGAGTCTCGTTCATCATGAGTTCTCTGCTGAAATGAAAGAGATGCATTGTGTGGTGGTGTATTGACTGGGACAACTGACAATTTAATAAGCAAAACCACCATTTACAGACCCAAAAATGACCACAGCATATACATATGTTCATCTTTCTGACTGACCTATGGGGAAAAATCACTATAGGAGTCACAACCTGCCTAGCTGGCCTACAAATCTTGCTTTGTTATGTGGCCAACTCACGGAAACACACAGTGCAGGTGAAAGGCAACTACTATTTTGCTGACAGTTTACTGGAAAGAACTGTAGGCATTCACTTGTTGGTAAGGTTAAAGTGTCCAAAAAGTACATAAATTGCATCTTTCTTCCCCAGTGCTATTAGCAGCTTTTTTTCCCTTAACATAATCACGCTCAAGGGTTCTTTTCTTCTTTCTCTTAACACAGGTATGCTTTTAGCATCTGAAAGTCATGTCACTGAGCAAATGTGTAACATCAGTCAGTGTAGCAAGTGATTTTTAAGAATACCATATTGGCTTGTATTTGTGCCCTGGTCTCCGCCCACAGATAGTTAGCTTCTGATCATTATCCCTGTAGAAACCAAGAGAAATTTGTACTGAATGCGAGCAGCATGGGCTCACAGTCATGTTCTTCCCTCTAATCAGTCAGCAAAATGAGCGAGTTGCAACAGAGAGCACCACATGAAGCATGCGTGGGAATGGAGATGTCACACAGGGACTGAAAAAATCCTTTGTCAAATGAAAACCAGGACTCACATATAGCTCTAGCCCTGCTTTTGGGCTTAGCCTGAGCGATGGCAGGTCACTAAAAGAGCGACTGCGGCGAAGCTTGTCAAAGAAAGTGTCTTGCAGGGCATCTAAGATTGTCAACTTTGGCCTGTCTTGCAGGGGATGCAGCCATTTCTTCAGCAGTTAAAGCAAAGAGGGTGTGAGGAAGGGCAAGTTAAATGAATGCTTTGTAGCAGAGTACTAAATTGCAGGCACGGGATGCAGCACTTGTAAAATTCCTACCAGTAGAGATGGCCTACTCAGCTTACACACAGTCGTGATTAAGCATTCAGATTTTGATTCATGCAAAATGTAGGAGCACCCTGTGAGTATCTTCAGTACAGAGGCAAATATTATCATGGGATACATTAAAAATACTAGTGCTCTAATGGTTATTTAACTACTGTTACAAAATGAACACACATTTTATAAAGATTATTTGAGTATTATAGCAGTCAGGCAAGAAGAATGGATATGCAATAATTGGCCACATAGTTTCAAAGATGCCAGGATCATAGACACCTTCTTTTAGCATTAGCAGCTAGGAAAGCACTTGCTTTAGAAGTATGTGTAAGGGTAACCTGCTGGAACCAGGGTAAAAAAGCTTAGAAGTGTAAAGCAGTGAAGCGTTTGCAGCGTTTGAACTGCTCTAGGGCTTGTCATTACATAAACATGAACCTGAATAGAGCTTACAAAGAAAGAGTGGTCCTTGAAGGTTGGTGTTTCAGGAGTGCCTTGGCTGTACATGGACATTCTCCTCTGGAGAGCAGATGCCTTGCTCACGTTTCCAGTGGACGGGGTCAAGTCTTCAACATCAAAGGGGCTATGGACACACAAGCAGGGAAAAAAATGGTTGTTAGGCTGAACGAGAAGAAATTTCAGGTCCATGGAAAGGACATTTGAAAAGGTAGTTTATTAGCACATCAAAACCCAGAGGTTACAAGTTCTCTAACAGAAATGTTTAAAAGAAAACCTTAATTAGACAGCAGGCTCAGAAGTGTGGGTTTTGGTTCTGATGAAAGTGTTCTCTCAGAAATCATTTATGTAGTGTAGTCTGATGTTATTCTTCTCACATGAAAAGTATTCTTGGATTTGAGCTGCCAAGTGTCACACATACTAATGAGAAAGGTGCTCTACTATTAATAGAGCTGTAGCATTATAAAGGAAACCAGTGGCTGTTATTGGTGGCTTCATGTTTATTGCACTACAAGAAACAGCACCCATGGCTGTAAAAGCATCAATGCTTCTTTAGAAATGGCAGTTACCAACTTTATTAAAGTGCTGTTAGAACTGGATTTGAATCCCAACACCATCAGCTTACCTGTGCTGACCAAAGCAGAATAGAGAATTTGAGAATCATTCGGGTTGGAAAAGACACTTAAGATCATAGAGTTCAACTGTAAACCCAACACTGCCAAGTCCACCACTAAACCATGACCCTAAGCACCACGTCTACAATGTACAATGCTAGATTTCCCACCGTCCTCATGGTGTGTGAAGGTCTTAAAAGCCAGCTTTTAAAGATGGCCAACTTCTGAGCTTGGGCATACTAGCCTAAATCCACGGCAACCCCACTGAACTTTACACTAATATTTAAAAAAAATAATGAATATGTAAGGACTCAGTTATGCCCCTCTCTTGAGCTTGGGGAAGAAGTACACACTTCAGGCAATTCTACGATCTCTCATCACTGTCTGTTTCACATGCCTCGTGATGTCAGTACTCACCACGCCTATTGTAACAGCTCTACCTGGGCACAGCTACACACCTTGGCACAACCCCATTTGCCATAGGTAACACTGGGAACCTGTGGCTGACCATGAACCTCTGAAACTTCAGCCACAATTCTTTCCCCATCTGCCTCAGCAGAAAGCAAAATGGAGAGAAGAGACCACATGAACGGACTTTGGTTGAATTTTTACAGTTGCTTGACTGACCAACCGACCAACCAGCTCTACTTACTACCAGGTGATTTCAAGGTTCAGCTTTATCGTGCCAAGGTCATTAATGTCCACTGCAACCACCTGAGGCCGAGCTGCAAACAGGTCTTTCGTCTCACAGGTAACACTGCCCACAAGGATGTGAGTAGCGAGTCCTTTAACTTCTGTGACCTGTAAGAGACAAGAACAGCATATCTAGGACCACACAAGGCTTTGCACTCCTTAATTACAAGGCTTTGACTTTTCTGGCCTGGACAACTTCCTAAAAGACTTCTAAAATATGACTATGCTTGTTGCATTTTCATAACTCAGGGGAAAATTCAAGTTTATTATTTCTTTAATAAATGTATGGTTGCATATGATCCTGCTTCTATGTTTTATGTTGTTATGGGTGTCAGAACAACCATACTGGCTCAGACCAAGGGGCTATCCAGTCTTGTATTTGGTCTTCTGCAGTGACCATAACCAGAGCCCAAGGGAAGAGTGAGAACAAGGACAGCATGTTGGATGTTTTCCCATCTAATAGCCTCTCAGCAGCTGACAATTTTCATGACAGGACATCTCCTGCTGTAGCTTGCCTACTTAATAATTCCCAAGGGAGCCCTCTTCTATGTATTCATCTCCTGTAACTCTTGAAGCCGTGTAATTATTTTCATCTATGGTGGCCTATGGCAAGGACTTCCACCGATCCACTGGTGAGGAACCACCTCCACGTATATTTTTATAGTTAGAGTAGAGCACTATTCATATTTACAGATCTAACTGCCTGAAAATTCAGAGGGACAGTTACAAACTTCTTGCTATTTGCTTGTAAGTCAGTTCTTGAACCTTTTATGTGAGGGTCTTTGGAGAGCCCAAAAGGGGTGAGAATATACACATTAACCTTAATAGTACTGGGATTCCTGTTTGTAGCTCTCGTGTACTGTGAGAAAGGGTTCTCTCCTAACCTTTCACCTTGAACCTGTGCTGTTAGACTGGGGACAGTGACTCACCTTGTGTCACAACTTGACTTTCTATGAATACCTACTGTTTCACACAACTGGCATTATCTTGCTGGTGGTTTTGTCATCACCTGCAGTTTTTTCATAAAGTTTTTGCAGCGTCTAAGTGGGGCATTTACCATGAGACTTTGGCAACACTCCTCTGCTTAAGCTGCCTAACCAGGGACACCTGGAATAATAATTAGTAGCAATTTCTTGACAGGGATCAGGGAATGGGTATTGCTAGGTTGGAGGTTTGTTGGAAGGAAAGCACATGGGCTTTCAGCCAGGAGAAAAGTGTGTGGGAAGGCCCTGGGGCAAAGAGGGGATGGAGCGGTGGTGGAAAGACACTGGTTTGGGAAGAAAAGTAGCTGCTGACTACTTGGAATTGCAAAGGTTGTTCTTTTCCTGGGGGGGCACACAGAGTCAGAGGGCAACAGACACTGCAGGCACTAAGAAATTTTGGGAACTGCTGTGCTCTGGGAAGCTCCAAAAAAGTTAGGATGTTTTTTTCTATAGGCCTCTATCTCAGTGTGAGTGGACACCTCACAGCCCTGCCACCTCATGCTGTAGTGTCGCTGTTCTGGGCAGGGCTGTGGGACTGGATCTCAGGACTGTTCCATCTTATGCCCATCTGGCCCTGTGTGTGTTCAAATGAGAGACCTACATACTTCTCCAGATCAGCAGATGCTGCTCTCTTATCTGAGCAGTATTACCAAACTCACCAGTAGTGGGAGTTTTTGGTTTGGGGTTCTTTACTGTTGTTTTCCCGAATGCTGTTAGCAAACAGGTTTCCAGTGTGCCTTTGCTTTGGTGCAATCAATGAGAGTTGCTGGAGCGTGACGTGAGGCAAGGGTCGTGTTAGTGTGGCTATGACATCAGCCTGGGGAGAATTAGGACAATGTCTCCCACAGGATTCCCAAACTGATGAGTCTTGTGGCATCTACGCTGGACGAGACACCATCACTCCACTCCAGTAGGTAAATTGGAAACACTAATGCTGACTCCTTTCCAAAGAGGTTAATGATCTGTTGCTGCGGTTTTGCTGATGGTGAGTGAGAAGTCAGCTTCTCTCCTGCTTTGCTTGCAGGCAAAGCAGCCAGCACATGTACCTTAATGGAGATCAGGCCAACAATGAGAGGGAGGAAAACCATTTCTTCTCCATCCCAGCTCTGCTTGCCGTTCACTTCTATCTTGCCTTTCAGCTTCCACCGCTGGCGACCGTAACGCATGAAAATCTGAAAAAGAAAAATCCTCTTATTTTCTTTAGAAATCTGCTTTCATGGCATACAAATATCAGAAACAGGATCGAGGAAAAGATCTGAAAAAGTCTGAAAGACTTAATGGTATAGGTGCTACCCTTCTCCTTCCCATCGAGCCAGAAGAAGACAGTATATCCATCAGGATCTCTGCCTCTCAGCTCTCCTAGTCCCTCCCTTGGTAATGTACCCCTCGCCCCAGCTTTCACCTTCATGTTAACTAGATGACTCATAACAAAGAAGCTGCAAGAGTCTTAACTCCATTTACAGGGAAAGCAGCGGCAGGAGGGAGATTTACTAAGGCAGGATGAAAGACCCCATGGTCTTTCCTAACATCTACAGCTTGCTGGATCTGCTGCCCTCTCAGGCAGGGATGAGGGTAGGTGAGATTTTGGCCATTCCCCATCAGAGTCCTCCCCAGCTGCGAGACTCTGGCTAGCTGGTGATGGAAATGAATGAGACCCATGGTGCAGTAACACAATTTGAATTGCAGGGCTGGCTGGGAGAGACCTGTACCAATTAATCAGCCCTGCAAAGGAAGCACATGCTGCCTGCAGGCGTGAGAGCGGCAGGAGATGTGTCACAGGGAACCAGAGTGGGAACAAATGAATCGGTGACCAAGACAGCTGGGAAGTACAAGGTGGGTGGATCTGTTATCAAGCCCCTGTAAACTTCTTGCAGGGTTAGCTCTGTTCTGGATAGAGCTGGGGGCTTTTATTTTAATCCATATCTAATTAACATCTTCTTGATGTTCTTCACTGGAACGCTGCAGTGACCGGATACTGTGACACAGCCTCACAGCAGATAACATCTGGGTCTCAAGAAATGCTTATTCTCTGTCTTTCTGCTACTCTGCTTTATGATGAAGTAGTCTCAACATTCAGTAAAGAAAGGACTTGTTCCATTTGCTCTGTGTACATGGAATGGAGCATATGCTTTTTTCCAGGGAATTAGAAATGTTTGCCACAATAAATTTTTTAAAAGTAAAATAAGAAAACCAAACCCAAACAACAAAGCTTGTCGTTCTTTGAACAGCCATCATCCAGTGCTCTGCATATAATTTTCAGGTCTTCTGACAGATGTCCTGACCCAGTCAGACATAAAGAAAACTGCGAGGTTTTTCAGCACATAAACAGGAAAAACAATAGCAGTTTCTTGGGGTGCAGATGTGAAAAGGTTTCATTCATCACGATGTAAAAAGCAGCAGAAATATGCCTGCCTTTTGATTCCTTTGCTATTAAATACACCGTAAACCAATGCAGACGTACCTCATATTGATCTCCTGGGCAGAGCCGAGCAAAGCCAGCCAGACCTGGGAAGAAAAGACATGGAGGGTCTGTGGGAGGGCCTGAGCTGCTGGGTGCAGCAGTGCCTTACAAAGCATGGTGGGGTGTAGTGGGGTCTTGTGGTGCCTGTTAGCAGGGTGTGGTGGAGCGCAGTGGGGCGCTGTGGTGCCCAACAGCAGGGTGCTGCAGGGTGCAGGGAGATGCAGCGGGGTGCCCGACAGCGCGGTGCCCGGGGTGCGGCGGAGCCCGGCAGCCGTGCCCGGCAAGGTACCGGGGCCGGCGCTACCGCGCTCGGACAGGAGGGGGCGGCCGCCGCCCGCCCCCCCGCGCCGCCGACCCCGGGGATTGTAACCTTCCTCCTACTGCTGCCTCCGCACCCTCCAAACCACGAGTAACCCCGGCCCCACCTTACTTTTCCTTCTTTTTTTGTTTTTGTATAAAATTCATTGGGTTCTGGTTTCTTCCATAGGAAAGACGTGCGCTTTCCATCTTTTTCTTACAAAAGCTCAAAGCTTTCTTTTAGATAATAATTACAGAAAAGAAACTGCTTCCTGACGTCATCTGGCTTCAGAAACTCAGCATAATGCCCTTACTACGGTGAGGTGGAGGCGAGCTGTTGACTACCACGGATACCATGTAGTGCTTGCTTATGACAACCCCGACAGAGCTGTACGTTACAACCCCTGCTCCTTTCTAGTACATCTTAATGGAAACACAAGAGGGGCTCCTTCCATTTGGCATTTCCATAACATTATCATTCCTATACCATCCAATTGTCTTTTAATAGTAACTACCTCAGAAAACATGACTGACATCTGTAAATCAAGATTTATCCCATCTTTCCACAGAGGGGGAGAAGTAGTGCAGCAGAGTACTAGGGTATTATTTGCTTGTTTTTTTGGGTTTTTTTTACTTTAGGACATAATGATGGTATTTCTGTGCTGGCACAGTGTATGTGAAACGAATTACCTGAGGGTCCATGCTGAAATCCCAAGGAAGTTAGTGTCCCTCTCCTGGCGTAGCAACCTGCTCTCCTACAGGATTCAACTGGTTGTTTTTCATTAACTTAACCATGTGCCTCCACAGAGGGACCTCTCCTTTCTCACAGATCTCCTCAGGGGGCAGCTATTGTGCTAGGTTTGGTAGAAAATTTACCCAGCTTTGCCTGGGTAAGCCTAAAACTATGCCTCTAGTGCTGCAATGCCCAAAGAAACCATCTTGAGGACACATACAAAGCTCGTGGCAAAGAAAGGAATGAAAAGAAACTTGCCATGGTCCTTGGGCTGCATTTATCCTAAAATGCCATGACTGAACATACATAGGTGTGGTAAAATCAAGGCAATTATGATGAACCTTAGGGTTGGCTTTATTTACCAGGCTGAGTTAGTCCTACTGGTTGGAACTGTAGGAGCAACTAGATCCCTGCATGCAGTCACTGTGCCTGTGATCTCCTGATCCTCCTCTTCCATTTCTTTGACCAGAAACCAGTTTTCTTTGCTCATCTTACTGTGCAGCAGAACAGAGAAGCCCTTGCTAAGCACTCATATTACCAATTCCTTTCTAATTTATTTACTGATTATAAATAATTTAAGCTTACTAGCACTCCACTGCTGCTTCTCTCTCCCCAAGCATGCTTTTATAAGTGAATTTGATCTCTGCTGGGACATCACTGTAAGTATCTGAGGAAAATAAAAGATTTTTTTTTTTTTCCCCCAGTGGATGGGGTGTGTAGGGGAACACATCTTAAAACTCCACATGGATGTTGTCCAGAGTTGAGGTCTGTGAGCAGTGCCGGGCCTAAGGCTGGTCAAATCTATTCAGCCTGATGAAGAGGGGGATAGGAGTTGACTTGATTACAGGGGATAAGTACTTCATAGGAAACAACTTTTTGTTAACTGAACGGCTCTTGGGGACTGAATGCATGGAAGGAGCCAATGGCTCTGTCCTGGGATTTCAAATGTCATGCCTTTGTAAAAGCACTGGGCTTATAATGCAAGTGGGACGGGAGCTTGTGGTAAGGTGGCAGGGCCACCTGAAGTTCATGCAGCGTGTACAGCTACACTTGTGAGCGGGATGCTGGACACATGGACTATGGTTGCAAAACTCCTAGTGTGTCAGGCCAGCTCTCCCTGTGTGAAATGACTGGACATGTCACCTCCTGCTGTCCTGGCACTTCCAACAGCTATAGGGGCACTTCCCTACACATCATAACAGCACACGCAAAATCCATACAGGAACTTCTAAATCTCCACGCTGGATTTCCCTCTTTCATATCAACATCTGACTAATCCTGAGCAGTAATCTAAGCCTGCTGGCAAGTTTATCTTTACTTTGAAAAATTATTAGGCTTAGAAAAAAAAAAAAATCAGTCACAAAAACACAGTGTGGGTCCCTTGCTTCCTGACAGCACTGTGTAGGTTGGCTTCCTTTCAGTGTAAGTGACAGAGGGCACAAAAATAAAAATAACTTTCACTGGAATGACTAGGAACAGATAAGCTTTGGGGAGAGGAATTCTTTGATTTTAAATTAGATCCTAAAGTTAGCTGGATATGCTGCAGTATAACGTAAGGGGGAAGCTTGCTGCATCATCTGCAGGCTTTTGTGCTAGCGCTGTTGTGAGCTTTAGCAATAGCAATGGCTGGATTGTCCTGTTGCATTCCTATTCCTAGGGAAAATGATCTAGATAGAG
This sequence comes from Ceryle rudis, assembly GCA_033439905.1. Classification (NCBI taxonomy): domain Eukaryota; kingdom Metazoa; phylum Chordata; class Aves; order Coraciiformes; family Cerylidae; genus Ceryle; species Ceryle rudis. Next base: position 30,341 of record JAAGNO010027001.1, read on the forward strand.
AACTTAGATGTCCTAACTAGAGAATACTTAAATGATACAGCATTTCTCTTTGCTATTGTCTAGCTTGGGCTTCTTTTATATTATGAGGACTGTGTTCACAAGTAGCTGTTGTTCGTGGTTTGTGCACTGCTCCTGCACGTGAGCACAGCACCTGCCTTCTCAAGGGCCTTTGAGCTTTACTGGAGGATTTGGGCGTACAAAAGAGAAGAGGTGAGACCCTTTCAGCCCAACTATTTGTGATGCCTGACACCTTTTGCAACATGTCCTGCTGTCAGGAACTGTACACTGCATTTACAGCAGGTGAGGAAACTCCGAGGGACCTGGTCTGATGCAATTTCCTTTCTACACTGTGTGGCCTCGTGTTTCCTTCAGCATGTCCCCACTGTGGTTCTGCTGAAGTTTTTTTCTATAGAAATATCTGGCCCGGTCTTTGTGTGTCCATCTTGTAACTTTACATCTATGCATCTTGGACTGCCCTTCCAGGACTGGAGACTAGGGGCTTTAAAACCTGAGGTTTGCTGCTGTGGGATGGAGCTAGGAGAACTCCAACAGATCCTGCACTCGTAGTCTCTAAAATGGGAGCAGAAAGTAACTGTTTTAACTTAATCTAGGCTAGATAATGCCTTATGCAACCACAGGACACAACTAACAAAACTGTGACAAGACAGGCAGAGTCAAAACCCTGCAGGAGATTTGTGAGCTCTAAAAGCACCACCAGCCATACCATGGATTTTTTAAATGTCAAGATTTCAAGTGAAGAACTGTAAGTGCATGAATATTTAGATGCTGATTTTGTTTTATAGAACTACTTACATGCCAGTGATTGAAGATACAAATAAGGTACCCCCCCCACACCTCTCTTCTCAGAGATGTTGAGTCTTAAAGTGATAACGGTATGAGTAATACCCGATGATTCACCAAGGCTTCAGGTAAAACTGATTCCATTGTATTCAAACCCACAAAGGTCCCCGGTTGTAAAGACAAGGAATAAAACAGAATGGTGAATCCCATCATGGAATTATCTAGGTGTTTAAATGGTAAACTATGCCCAGGTCTTTGCTTTTTTACATTTGTTCAAAAATAGAAGTAGTCAGAATCAGCAAAACTAATGGACTGGGTGTCAAATTAAGAAATAATTTTGAACTTTAGCTCCATGGGCATTCACATAACTTCCCAGTCATCTTCTTAAAGGATTACGGAAATAGAGGCAAAAGGTACAGCAGCCTTTGAAACTGAACTGCTTTGGCTCTTGGGAGGAGCATTTGAGAGAGGTAATTAGCCTTGAAAACAAGAAGCAGCAGCTCAGAAAGTCTCTCTGTAGGCTTTGATGTGATCCTTTCCAGCGGGCAGGGGTGTAAGTTGGGGGTTTGAAGGCTCAGCAATGGGGGTGGTGGGGGAAAATCACACCTATCATAAACACGTCACACTGGCATGTCTCGGTGCCCTCAGCAACATGCACAGCAATGACTATTGTTTAGGAGAAAGAAGGGAAAGGTGAAAAGGCAATTAATTACCTTTCATCTTGATGCAAAACTCCCCCAGTAGGTTCTCCAGCTCCGCTTCTATGGTGCACATGTTCTGTGTTGGAAAAGGGAACAGTGAGGTCAGACAAACCCTCTTTCTAGGTTTTTTTTTGTTTTGTTTTGTTTTGTTTTTTTGTTGTTGTTGTTTTGCTTTTTTTTTTGCATGTGTATATGCAGTGGGGTTGTGGGTTTTTTTTGTTTGTTTGTTTGCTTGGTTGGTTTTTTTTACATTTATTTGGAAGGAAAGATTCTGTTATGCGGATGAAAGATATTTTGCAACAAAATCAATCTGCCAGAGCCATCCTCACCGTTTAGCTACGTCTGGCCCTAAAAACAGCAGCTGAGCTATGCCTGCTCACGCCGGAGCTGAATGTAACCCCCTGATCTTCTGTTGCACTCTAATCCTCCTGTTGGCAGAGGGCAGTTGTGGCCCTTGAAGCGTAACCTGGTCACTGTCCCAGTCCTCTCCAGCCAGGACATGTGCCAGCAGCAGCTGCATGCCAAAGTGGCTCCCAGCATGATTTAATCTCTCATGAAACGTGGACTACATTAAAAAAAGAAAAAAAAAAAAAAAAAAAAAAAAACGGGGGGAAATGGGTCCTGGACCCTCTCCAGTTCTTCCTTCAAATTTGGGAAGGTTGTCGCAGATTGTGTGCTGGGATGTTTGTAATGCTGTTAGACCCTTCTTCATCTGATGCCTGTGTAATAAAATAGATGTTGATCACAGCAAGTAAAACTGGATAGGATGCAGGACATGCCTGAATACACATGGGTTCCAGCCAACCTGCCACCCCAAAATCTGCAGGGTGGGAAGGACATAGTTAGAATACACACAGTTTCAGGGCAGCTTTATGCTCTTCTCTTGTGCAGGAGTTCCCAGGTATAACCCTGCTCTCATAAAGCATAAATATTCTTATTTCAAGGAACTCTTTGGGCTCATGTAACCTGCCTTTGTAAGTCATCGGATATTCACCTGAAGACAAACAAACAAATAATAATTCTTCTTTGCTGAGTTAACTTTTCTGTTATCGGTATGAAAGTCTCCCCGAAATCAGTGGCAAAGTTGCCATGGCCTTCAAACAGTGTGAGAGCAAAAGACTAAATGGATGAGGATGTACCTCTGTGTACTCCTTGTAACTCCTGTTGATTTCAGTTAAACTCTCTCGAGCTGCTTTGCTGGCAGGAGACATTGCAAAGGCTTGCTTCATTTTGCTGGCACCATCACAGAGACGTCTTTGGATACAATAGGCTTCATAAAGCTCATCCACCTAGTAGGAACAAAGAAGGTGAAATGAGAAAAACCAGAAAACTTAACAAAATAAGCCCAACAAACAATGAAGCTATTTGCATTACAAGGAAACTCAGCTAAACTGTTAGACCCAGCAGAGGGGCTGAGCAAATGAAGCCGCGATACTGTTACAGTCTATGAAAAAGAAAGATAAAAGTAACTTTCACTGTAAAAATCTCATTACAGCAACACTAGATGCTGCCAGCAATTCACCTGCTTGCCTTTAACCATTGCTATTCCCTTTTACCCCTTGACTGGGTTACATACAATGGTAGGGCAGGTGTGCAGCAAGCTTCTCAAATGTGTGTGGAAGAGCTCTTTCAAAGGCAGCTGCAACTTCCACAATACCAAAGGGGACTGGACACCTTAAATGGCACACTTAACAGGGCCAGTGATGTCTTTCTTATTGCTAACATCAGTCATGGATCGAGGTTGTTGCAGCGTTTGCCTAATAGGCAGTACTGGAAGCAGGGAGTAATGATTTGAATTCTCACTGCCCATCCTCCACAAACTGGGAGCATAGAATCAGCACAAAGAAAGGGCTTAGAAACAGCTGATGTCAAATTAAGAAAGTATTTCGAACTTCAGGCCCCCAGGCATTCACAGAATTTCCTAGTCATCATCTTAAACTGCTTTGGCATGACTTAGGTACCCAATGTCTTGTAAGCACTCTGGCACTTTGGCGGAACAGTCACGTGCTGCTTAAAGTCTCACCTGGATCTAACTTCAGAATGCAATGGTTTTAGACACCTCATGCTGTGGTTTCCATTTCCCTCTAATCCCTGCACTGAATGTATACAATTGCTCCATCTGAGCTGCTCAGTAGGACTCTACAATGGTATAGCTTGTGTATATTTACCTGTATATATATATATATATACACCAGCAATATATAGAACCATAGAATCACTGAATGGTAGGGGTTGGAAGGGACCTCTGGAGATCACCGAGTCCAACCCTCCTGCCAACGCAGGAACACGCAGGGCAGGCCACACAGGAACAGATCCAGGTGGGTCTTGAAAGTCTGGAGAAGGAGACTCCACAACCTCTCTGGGCAGCCTGTTCCAGGCTCTGTCACTCTCACAGGGAAAAAGTTTTTCCTCATGTGGAGGTGGAACTTCCTGTGTATCACCTTGCTACCATTACCTCTTGTGCTATCACAGGTCTTGTGCTATCACAGGGCACAACTGAAAGAGACTGGCCCCTTCTACTTGACACCCACCCTTCAGATTTGTAAACACTGATAAGATCCCCTCTCAGGCTTCTCTTTTCCAGGCTAAACAGCCCCAGGGCTCTCAGCCTTTCCTCATAAGAAAGAAGTTCCAGTCCCTTCATCATCCTCGTAGCCTCCGTTGGACTCTCTCTAGTATTTCCCTGTCCCTCTTGAACTGGGGAGACCAGAACTGAACACAATACTCCAGATGTAGTGATATATAAATATATAAACTTAATCTGCCAGATACAGGAGACATAGGTTTTCTAATCTGACTTTATCAGGGTGAGGAGAAGGAAAGGAATAGAAGGAGCTGTCTCTTCTTTCGGATTCTAATGTCTCTGCCGAGATGGGATGATACCTGTTTTTTACCTAGAATAATGTTTTTTTTCCTTTGTTATCTGTGGCATTAAGTGATCACCCTGTGCCCCATGGTTCTCGTTGCTCAGTAGTGGATTTCACAGAAAAATTTCTCTCTGTGAAAACATCAGTGCCTTGGCTTCCTCAGTCTACAACTTTGTGTTGCTGCATTAGAGATGAACCTGATGTGACAATCCAGGCATGTTCCAAATCCCATTTTCCAAGCCTGCTTAACCTCTAACAAAAAGCGCTGTTGCTTGTTTGGAACAGGACTGGTCTTCCTGACAGCTTCAAACCCTTAGATTGATTTTTACATGGCCAACTTTAATTCCCAAAGGCCATAGCTTCTCACTTGAGGGATCTCTAACCACAACAGGCACTGCTTTGCGAAGTGGAAGAGTTCAGCAAAGAGAAATGGAGGCACAAGTAGCATTTTGCCATTTCAAAGTTACAAAAAAAGCTTTTTGGAGTCATAGCCGCTCCTATTTCTCTTGCAAGTCAGCAAGCTAAAGACAGCTACTATAAATAGCTGCCACTTGGCATTTACTTCTGCCATGAGGGTGAAGCGTTTACCTGGGGCCGATGTCCTTCCCTTGCCCATGTGAGCGTGGCCAGGGAACACTTGTCTGCCCCCCTAAACACGTGGGGTCTGCTGCTGCGCATCCCGTTTTTCTCACTCTGCTTCTTGCACGGAGTGGTGGTGGATTGATGCAGAAGGCATCGCTGCTGCCCTGACTGGGCACAGCTGAAAAATACCTTCTCTACCATTAGAAACAAAGATGTTGCTTTACCTGCCCAAGCCTGTGAGCTTTAACACAGCACAGCTCGGTTCTTTTAGTCTCTGTTGCTGTGGGTTACAGAAAGTGAACTAATGTACTTGGCAAGCTTGAGTAATATTGACCAGTGTTACCTCTTGTGTTTTGTGCTTTTCAGTCCTATTATAATCCCAGAAAGCGTTAGCTCTGAGCAGGCTGGGGTGGGAAGGACCTGAATGGAAATGTTCTTTAGGCACTAATTTTGCCATTCATGTTGCCAGCAAGAGAGAAGGTGGTTTGGGAAATGAAATTTCAGTCTATTGCCTTATGAGTTGTTGGTTTGGGTTTTTTTCAGCTCCAAGAGTACGAGAAGGCTAAAATTAAAAGGTTTGGATGGGTTGTCATCATTGGAGCACTTCAAGCTGTGTGAACGCTTTTCAAATGACTCTCAAAAGACATTTCATCCATCAAAAATAATTCATTCTTTTGTCAGGCTCAGAAAAGCAACTAATCGCTAGCAGATACGTTTATAACTAAGAGAACACATGCCATGGATTTTGTCCAGCTCTAAAATGCATTAGTATAAATCATAAGTACCTCTACTGAATATTCCCACCAATGTAATCCAGTGGATGTGGGCCTTGAAACACGCAGCAGAAGCATTAGCAGTGAGGTCCAGGAATAAATGCCAATCTAGCTGCTGTGTACGGTAGAGACAACTGCTGAGTTAAATCACTTTCAGATGCAACTCTCTTTCTACCTATACTTTAACAGTAAGCATGCAATGAGAGAGATTGTTCCCAGCAAGTGCCTGACCCTATGTTCTCTCCGTATCTAGAAGCAGATGGGAGTGTCTCAGGGCACGGCTGGACCTCGGGGGCTATAAACCATGTGGAAACCCATTCTTTGGCTCTGGCCACCAGCCCATCACAGTAAAAATACAGAACCTGGGAGAGGCTTCATCAAGGAGGCCTCCCCAGAGCGGAAGGGTAGCAGGAGGCCAAGGAGTTTGTTTTCCTAATAACATAGGAGCAGATGCAGAAGAAAGATGATAGGAGTGCTCATTACCTTGCTAATGTGGAACTCCAGCCTTCTCATGTATCTTTCGACCGCTTTGATTTGCTGAAGAAAAGGAAGAGGCAGAGGGTGAGGCACATTTAAATAAATCAGTAAGACACCACCACTCTAGCTCTGCTAGTCCCCATGACTCTGAGAAACTCCTCCTTAAAGCACACAGGTTTTGTTGCCCATAAATCTAGAATCTGCTGTCCCACCTTACTGCCATTAATCAGCTGCTGAAACTAGAGCTCACTGACTTCTGTACCTAATCTATTTTTAAACAAACAAACAAAAAGGATTTCTTTGATGGGATTTCCATATTTTTTTTTATTTCTTAAAAAAAATGAATAAAAATCAGAGCTTTTTTAGCCCAAAATATAGTATTTTCAGTACTTTGAAAACCTATATTAAAATTGATTGCATTTTGCATTTCAAAATCTATTCTCTTCCTCAGCAAACTGTTTTTGACAGCAAAACCAAGCTTGGCATTTTGACTGAAAAAAGCCGGACCTGTTTAGGAAATGTTTTTCAGAACTTTCCTTTTGTTTCTCCCAGATTTTCCTGCAGGGAAAAATATTTTTAATATTCCAGTTTTTCCTTCCCCAGAACTGTCAGGAGCAGGGATGAACCAGGGTCATCCGGCTCCCACAGCCACCCCCGGCATGCTCCTGCCAGCCTCCCACCCTCCTGGAGCTTACAGGGCAAAGTTGCACGTGGCGATGGATTTAACTGCTGGCAGCTGACAGAAATAGGAGGTCTTGCTCCTCCGCCCCCCTCCTCCCCTGGCAGGGGTCTGCCGCCTTCCCTGTGCCCGTCCCAGAGCCAGTTTAACTCAACAGACCTGGGGAAAGGGCTGATGGGGTAAGTCTGACGCTGGGTTAGTGAGCACAGCTGGCTGGCAGAGGTTCCTGGCAAGCACCAGAGCCCTTGGGAAGAGGGGAGTGGGACTTCTTCCTTGTCAAATGCAAATTGTCAGGTAACTTCTCCCTGGTGGTGTTGGCCTGGATAGTAGATCTGGCTGAGAGAGTCTTCCCATGCCAGCTATGTACACTATATGGATATTAACACTTCCTTGCAAAACCAGTATCAAAGGGAGTAACGTACCTTATCTAAATCATACAGGACTCCCTGCAACAGAAAACATGAAACTGTGATTTATTTTGCAACGTAACAGCACCACAACAAAGTACTGTTTGTCAGTCAAGAGAAATCACAAACAAGACCAGGGCTGGAACAGAAGAATCATAGAATGGTTTGGGTTGGAAGGGACCTTAAAGATTATCTAGTTCCAACCCCCCTGACATGGACAAGGACTCCTTCCACTAGATCAGGTTGCTTAAATCCCCATCCAGCCTGGATTTGAACACTTCCAGGATGGAGCATCCACAGCCTCTCTGGGTGATGCTTTCCAGTGACTCACCATCGTCACACTGAAGAACTTCTTCCCTACATCTAATATCAATCTACCCTCTTTTGGTTTAAAACCATTACCCCGTGTCCTATCACTAAACTCCCTGATGAGGAGTCCATCCCCATCTTTCTTGTAGGCTCCTTTTAAGCACTGGAAGGCTGCGATAAGGTGTCCCTGGAGCCGTCTCTTCTCCAGGCTCAACGACCCCAACTCTCTCAGCCTGTCTTCATAGGAGAGGTGTTCCAGCCCTCTAATCATCTTCTCTGGGCCTGCTCCACCAGGGAGCAGGAGAAGAAAAACATCAATGCAAATTCTCTATGTCCCACTCTCACCCCCCTGGCTGCTCCAGCACCTCGAGACAGTTACTGCACATCCACACGATGAAAAAGTGTGACACGTACCAGGCGTGAGTTTCTTTTCATGTCTTTTAACTGAGCAGTCAACTTATCCAGCTCTGTCTGGTGAACTTCCAGATACTCGCTGTAAACACAAACCAGAGAAGGGATGCATGAGCTCTGCAGCACGCATCGAGCTGGCTGCTGACCATCCTAAAAGAAAATCTGACCAACAAATGACTTTCCTCACTGGATGCGTTTTCAGACAAAAACTCATTTACGTTGATCTGTCCTAAAAGCAGCTCCCTGCTGCCTTTTTGGAAATAAATAGGAGCCACTCATTGAGCTGTGTATAAGAGCTCGGTGTTCTTACACTGAACCAGTTTCAAGTAAACTAATCTGCTGCTTAGTTTATGGGCTGGTGCCTTCCAGTCGCTGCCCTTCTATCTGGCTGGTCAAAGCCCTGTTATCGCCTGGGACGTTATCTTAAAGGTGATACAAGCCTCTGATAGGAATCTAGGAAACTCAGAGGAAAAAAAATGTTGAAATCCCAGCTTTTGGGATCTTTCCTAGCAATTGGAATGAAAATGGGATTCTACCCTGTTTTCCATACAAGTATTTCAGATCCTAAATGTTATGATCTGATCTACCAAGAGGTAGATTTTCCTCTCCTGTGATTAAGGATCCCTGTTCCTGCAGTATCTTTCTCTAGGCTCTAAAATGTCACAGAAAGCTTCAATCAACAAACAGGATAAAGGTTCTTACTCCAGGCCATTCTTCAGGGCTCGGTAGACCTCTTCCACCCTTTTAGGCTGGGGCTCTTTGGGCGTGGTGCTGTTCTTATGGCCCAAATTATGCATTTTCTTCACCTTTGCTTGTGGCTTCTTGAGTGCAGAGGAATTTTCAATAAAGGAGTTACACCTGCAAAATGTACATTAAAGAGGAGGAAATCCCTATAAATCGTAATGATCTCAAAGGAGTATAACTTGAAGAAATCTTCTGATATTATCTCTGCTAGCAGAAATGAATCTGCTTCTGTGCCTGCCAGTTAAAGGACTGCATTTGTTTACAGGTTAAGAGGTCTGAACAGTCTGGGCCACGCACTGTCAGCTTTTGATGTGCCGGTTGCCTTGCTGAGATACAAATGCTGGTCTGGAAACAACAGGCTGAGTCTGGGGCTCAGCCACAACCATAAAAGGGCTGAGATACATCCAGGTGCTAAAAACAACGAAGAGGCCAGATAATCTCAGACATAAAGCCTAGGGGCTCCTAAAGAAGACTGGGGATCAGTTAAGACCATGTCGAGAACAGCATCATGCTGCTGGTCTTCAGCATGAACCACAGGCAGCTCTGTATGGCAAAGGGAGGCCAGTTTTGCTGCATATAAATTGCCTCTGTGGTGACTGCTGGGGGTAGGGTCAGCATCTAACAACCATCACCGACTTGAGCTGATGATGGGAGGTGACCCTTTGACTGCTGTTCCTCCTCAGTTGCTAGCTGGTGGTCTGGCACTTAGAGACTTTACACAAGTTAAAATTGTAAAGTAGCATCTTGGAGGCATCAGGAGCTGGACTGGTTAAGTGCCTGACTCAAAGCCCTAAATTCAGTCTAGCTAAAGGGTGGTGCAAGGAAAGGTCTACGGCCAAGGTCTACCTTGCTTCCAGCAGGACATGAAGACAGCCCTGCAAGGGAGATGGAGTTGCTCCTAATTCATAGCAGCATGGCAGTAAGAAAACTGTCTTTTGGGTAGCAAACAGTCTTAAATTGAGGGTGGTGGGAAGTGTATCATGTTCCTGCCCATTTCACACATTGAAAAGATCACTGCATAGGTTAGTAAATGAAAATGAATCTCCAAAATTCTCACAGCTTTGAGGCATGTGAGGAAGCCTTGCATTAAGGGAGCAGAGGCAAACAGGCACTTGGTAGCTAAGGCACACGGTAACAGCTTAATTATACAAACAATATAGACAGAGATTTTAGCCTAGAAGACTTCTTTCTGCAATCAGAGAGAAGGCAGTCCTCTCTTGACTCCTTTCCACCTTCACCTCCCTTAGGGCCTGATTTGGAAATTCCCCTCAGAGAGCACAGTACTTACCTGGAGCGTCTCTCCTGAAGTCCGCTGAAGCCAGCAAAGGACTGGCTTCGAATAATCCCATTAGGACCTCCTGGAGAGAATGAATGTGATCCTATTGACATGATTTCAGGGAGCCTGGAAGATATTCCTGAAAAACAATAGAAAGCAGGTTAGTCACATCGGAGGGTAAGAGGCAGGCTGTGAGGTCAGGACTACCCGGTGTTCATCAGACACAGTAAGGGCTAACTGAACCCCAGCAGAGGCCATGAGCCAGGGCACAAATCTGTTTGCATTGCCAAATTGTCCCAACTCAAAAATCAAATGATCCTATTTTCACTTCTGACTTATGGCCCAGTGTCTACTGAAAACATGCCAGAGACACAAAGAGGGTCTGGATGGGACTAGAAACCAGGTGCTCCGCCGTGCTAATCCCAGTGCCATCCATGGTTTCTGGCCTGCCTGGCATGTTTCTCCCCAGCTCTGCCACCCCCTCTGCTACATCAGGGTGTTCTGGCGATGATCTGGGGAGTTTGCAGAGCTCTTAGGTGGCACTCACTATCCCTGTGAAGTGGTATTACATATAATATTTTTTTTAAAAAAAGCAAGTTCATTTAGCATGAATCAAATCCTGCAGCTTCCCTTTGATCCTTATTTGTTTTCCCCACGGCTGCTCCCGCCTGGCTGCTGAGAAGGAAGACATGGTAGCTGTACGCAGAGCCATGGCATGCCGTGAGGACAGAGAGATGCTCTCCACCAAGACAAGAGGCAAGTAAACAAGCTCCAGGCAACAAGTGCTGCATTTCATGTGTTCAGGGGTGCTCAGCACTCCCGAAGGATGCACTGGCTCCGTGTGTGCTCATTTCCAATGCCAGGCTTGGCATCTGCACCAAACTGAAGTGGTTTTAATCTGCCAGTAAAGAAACAGCGAACAAGTGCTGTGGTTCACAATAGCTCCATCAGCTTGCTGCTGCCACGAGGGGAGAGGAGCACATCTCCCTCTTCCTTTCCTTCTTGCTCCACTGTTTTCTGAGTCCCGACCCTGGTGCTTGCAGCCCTTGGCAGACAATGAAGCAGGCTTCCATGCTGCCTTGTTTTTGTGCTTCTCTGGTGAGATAAATGGCCTCACCAAGGTATCCGAGCAGTGTAATAGCCATCTGAGGCCAGGCAGCAGAGCAAGGAATGGGAAGGGGAGGGGGATTCTGGAGAAGCACGCACTAGTCCCCAGGTGCTGCCAGAGACTGGCTTCCCTGTCCTGCAGGACCTATCGTCTCACCATCTCCTTCCTTCCTGGGGTGCCAGCATGGCTGCTAACATCATGTCACTGTGAAAGGGATTGAAAAACTAGCACACCTTAAAAATACCCTGAGCAAAAAAAAAAAAAAAAGAAAAAGCTATT
>JAAGNO010027001.1:41854-58691 GCA_033439905.1 Ceryle rudis
GTAACATGCTAGCACTGTGGACAGAATCTATAAAATGGGACAGCTTAAAAAAAACGTGAGCAAAAAAAAAAAAAAACAGAAAAAGCTATTTTATTTATTTATTATTATTATTTTAAAAGCTGGACCAAACACATCCCATGCCCCTGGTTCATTTCAGTGTAACAGCTGGGCCAAGGGGTGAGTATGGTGCCAAGGAAGGACTGCATGGTAGGACTGCATGGCAAAGGCTGCAGCTGCCTGCAGGCAGCAGAGCTGATGCTCTGTGAAACCGTGACCTATAGACTAAAGGAGTGACAGTGGGTTTAAACAATGCTCTCATCCCCACAGACAAGGAATGATTGCGAGCACCCAAAAAAGCAGCCACTTGTGAAGGCCAGAGTTTTACAGTGTAAACCTTCGCAACCAGATGTATTTATTAAAGATAAACACCAGAGCTATGTGGTGCCTGGACGGCAAACACTCACTGGAGAAAGCAAATATGTGGGGAAGTGTTGTGTGTTGTCCAGTTATGTTTAATATCTAGTGCAAAGCTAGCCAAATACTGTGGGTACTGCTTCTCTGTGGAGAGAATCACATTGCCCAAGGAGCTGCTTTGTCAGGAATATTTCTGAGCTCTGCCAGAAATACTTCTTCCAGTCCCAGCATTGCCAGTGCTACTGGTAATGTGAAGTTTTCTCTGTTGCGCAGCCAAAACGCCATACACCTTTTTGTTTCAGAAGCAAGGGCTGCCCCCTGTGACTGGACAGCCATCAGAGATACCACCTGGGCTGCAGTTAAGGCCCGTTTTCTCCTCTACTGTGGCCACCAGATAATGGTGCTCCACCACTCGTATCCCCCGCCAAGCCCAGAGGCAGCTCAGGGCTGAGACAGTTTGACCACAGCAAGGATAAACCCTTGTGATAGAGAAGTTGCTCTCAGTCAGACCTGGGCCATGAGCACCCATGCTGGGCAGAAACCCACAGCCAGGACAGATGGGGGAAGGAGTGAGAGTGGGAGCAGGAGAGGCTTGGGAGCAGCTGCTCCTCACAAGCTTCCAGGACAAGCTTCAGCTATCTTGCACAGGGATAAACATGTTCCAGCCACAGATGGAAACACTTGAGTCTTCGGTCAATGAGAGCCCAAATTTGGCCCTACACTCACCCCTAGCTCCATGACTCCAGCACACCTCTGCAGGGCTGAGCTCTGCTCAGGCTTGCAGACACCCGGCCCTTGGGAGAAGCCACTCTGCAGCTTCCAGGGTCAAACCTCACATCCCTGTAGATGGTGCAGTGTCTAGCTGCACCAGCTGACATCTAGCAGTTCAAACCCTGCCGAGGACCAGCTCCTGAGAGACAAAGTAGAAACCACCGGATCACAGTACTCTTGAGGGTCTGCGCCACAACTTCCCTTTGGTTTTGCAAATAACCTTAAGACAGTTGGGCTCTGTGCTGGATGCTCCCATTTGCATGCAAGGATTTGCATTCAAAGTTGATTCCAGAGTGCAAAGGAGCAGAAAATCCCTTGCAAGCATTCAGCACTTGCATCGTTTGACAGGATGATTAACACACCCCCTGACAGCGGCTGGAGACCTGTGAGGGTAGAAGCTAAACATCACTGACAGTCAAAGGAGATTTAACTGCATAAATGTCAGCCATTCCTCAAAAAATAAGAAGAATGAAACCAAACTTGAAGTGTGGGTGCTAATCATGACCACATCGGCTATAAAAACATAATTACATTCGATTCAAAACTGTTGTCAAAATACTAACATCTTCCACACAATGAGTATCTTCTGTATTAATGTGAATGCAAGATGAATGGGTTTCGCTCTGAACAAAAGCTTTGTGTCCATGTGTAATCGTGTGCAGACATGATTTAAGTGTTTTGGTTTTCTTTTCCAAAATTTTTTAAAAGCAGTAATTTTCCAAAAGAAATTTACTTATTTCTGTTCTTTATTTTGCTCAAGTGCTCCGATGGCTTTGCAATGCTTTAGTAGCTAAGACTTTCCTAAAGATACCAGAAGGAAGTGTGGAAGATGTGCAATTGAAATGCAAATTGAAGACCTGCCTGGAGCTACTTTTGCTTTGCTTTTTGCATAAAATGGTCAGAACCCAGAGCCCAGATAGGCCTGTGCTCGCTCTATATATATTATATATAATCTTGGTGGTTCAGCTTATGTTTAATTTCTGTACAGAAGAAAGAAAGTGATAAAAGGAGGTAAGAGAGACAGACCTGATGAAATCCCCCAGTTCAGTCACTTTTCACTTTGTCAGGTTAGAGGATGACTCTATTGCACACAATCAGTTCTTAAGGTTTAAACTTATATTACTGACATCTCAGACACTTCCAACTGACCTCACAATATCGCACTGACTGCACCTAGTACCAGCAGCCCCTTAGCCCAGATTCACATACAGTGGCTGCACATGGGCACCTTGTCAAAGGAATATTTATAATACCTACATCTAGCAAATACACTTTGAGTGACAGGTATTTGTCACATTGTTGTAAAATACTGTGGGGATAGGGATTTATTTTCCCGCCTCTTAAACCATTCACATGCTATCAACTAAATAAACCTACCTCTGAATTTAGTAATACAGTTATATTCTGATTATATGCATAGATGTAGTCACCAGTGTAATTTCAACGAGGCTCAATCCAAAAGGACTTACCCAGATCTCTTGCTGACCTGACCAGTGTCCCTGCAGATGCAAACTACTAAGGGGCTTTTGGTGCTGCCCCAATGTTGTGATCAATTTTCTAAGTCTGCATTTAGTAGTTCTGTGATATAATACTACTGTCTTCTAGATACAATATACATTTTGCTCTCAATACAAAGCATACTGCACATCTGAAGTGGTATTAAGTGCTTTTGAGATTTGAGAGATCCACCTCAGCAGTGGATGCAGTGAGTACGCTTACATTTTTTAATCTATTACAGAGTTAAGGAAGCACTGATGTTTCATTTTAAAAAAGAAACACCAGTCTGCTTACTGCTAATAAAAGCATGTTCCGTGTAGGCACACAATTAACATAATTAATGCTGCCCATGCTAAGTGCATCACAGTTGAATGATAAACCCGTCAGTGAGTTGAGGGATACGGTGAAATCCTATCAGTACTCTACCCTATTCACTGACAGCTTGCAGCAGGGAATGGCAGATAATTGATGATGTCTCTGTCCCTAGGGAAATAAAAGTCCCCTCTCCCAGCTCTCCTTTCAAGTCTGGAAACAGAAACAGCTGAGCCTGAGCTAATGAGAGGGGAAGGGACCATCAAGCTCACCACAGGGCTGCCTTCTCTTCATCACCCTCAGCATGGACCTCCACCTCCCATAATGCCAAAATATTTGATTAACACTGCAGACTTCAAGCTAAGAGAGGGGAAATTCAGTCAGAAACACATTTGCTAAATCTAGATGGACTTTCACACAGTCCCATTTTGTTTGCTTTTTCCCCATGACAGATCTGGAGAAGATATTTCTTTGTGGACCACTTGATGAGGGGAAGTTGTTTTTACTACACGTGTGCTAGCCACCACGTAAAGCTGCAATAAATACATCAGCGGTGATGGTGATTCCTCCCATTCTGTCCTTGTAGCAGCTACAGTTGTGGTGCTGGGTCTAGGGTTTCCTCTAGGGTGTCAGGGAGCTGCCTGCAGCTGAGGGTTCGTGCAATAGAAGCTTTGAGGACACTCTGGGATTATGTATAATCCCTGATTAAATTGAATATGGGGTACGACTCAATGACTGAAAGGAACCTTGATAATCCCTCATTCCTGTATTACTTTTTTTGTGTGACACATGTTTCAAAGGCCATGCTGGATCTAAGGAGCTACAGTCCCTACAGTGAGATGGTTTCCATGTTGTTTCTTCTGCTGGTCTGTGCTCTGCAGGCTGTCCCTTAAAAACTGGTGATAATTTTTTAGGTTAAGGTAAAATGAGGAACTTCACTAAACTGATGCGAGTGGATGCCTACAGAAGTCAACTGATTCAGTTTGCATGCTAGGAACATTTCTTAAACGGCAAACTTGGGGTATGTCTAACAAATGAATTGGTATCTTTTTGGAAAATGAAATAAAAGATTATGTTCCTCTCTCATCTATGACAAGGTCTATATTCTGCTTATCAGACTAGCTGGCCAGTTTACAATGGTAAAAGCTTTTAACTGCAGTAAGATCACATTTAGGAACGTATCTCCAAAAGAATAAAGCCAATAAGGGAAGAAACTGATTATACCCTAAAAGTCTTGTCATCCTCCCAGGCAGCCAATTCTTTCTGTTTTGCACTCAAACTCATAAAGAGCACCATTCAATCCTAAACTTGTTCAGACTCAGTTCAATGCTAAGCTCATTCAGCACACCTTCAGCTGGTGTAGCTTGCTTTGTAGCCTGTAGTCTAGTCATTTTTAATATTTTTTTCCAACTTTTTCCTTCTGACTTAATTGAATCACCCTGGCAATATGAGGCCAGCATGGCCAGTAGCCCAAATAACCACCTGGAATTTATGGTTTCCATGTTCCCTAGACTCCAAGAAAGCAGAAAGGTATGCATCTTGGATGAGAATGTAGACATTCCTGTGATTTTTTTTTAATATAAAAATTTGACAATAATGTATGGGTGACAGCACTCAGGAGCATTATAAAAGCTTTCACAAGAAATTTAATTCTTGCACAAGAGTTTTTACACTTTTAGGACAAAAACTCTTAGGCATTAGTGCACAGGCTGATAATTCCTGTATGTGTCAGGAACATTTCTGTGAGATGGGCTCTCCTAAAAACACCCATAGAAGGGTGTCTTCTGTTGGTCACCAGATCACATGAATTACAACTCTCATGGCACATTTGACGCTCCCCGTGATTGGGTTGCTCCTTTCTTATGCCAGGCTTGTACAGACATGCAAGCCCCATCGGAAGAACTATTCTTGGTTGCCAGAACAAAATCATGTGCATTTGTTCCATCAAAGTCTATGTGATATTCCTAAATAGCAGCATATGGCTATACTGAGAAGCACACTTCCCAAGACTACATCAGCTGGTGAAAGGCCAGCGGATCTGTGAGCTGCAGACATTAATTTTAGCACCCAGAAAAAGAGGCACATGGGCTATTACTGGCATGGCTGCAGGGAGCAGTATTGCACAGAGAAGGAGCCATAGCCAAGATGGCTCCCTCTCCTTCAAATAGGAGATGTGGAAGCACCTAGGTCATGCTTCGGTGGGCACCAAAGCCATTGGTAGCCATATATTCCTGCCCCAGCACAAGAAGGCAAACTTCTGCCCCATCTCTTGCAGCCACAAGAGTCTTAAGTTTAACCCATGACAGCTCATCCTGCCCTCACTGGCAGCCTGAGATGGGTCTCTTCCCACACCATGGATATCCAAGCCTCACCACCCGCTATTCTCTGTGAACACTTGTGCTCACTTTTCATTGATGGCTTTATCCACGTCAGTAATGCCTGCAGTGATTCTTTCTTTTATGAGTTGTGCTTCAATACCTCCAGTTTGGGTGGATTCAGTTTTTACAATGCACAAAGAAGTGTTTATGTAACTCATGCATCTTTTATAGCTCTACTTAAGCCCATAGCTGGGAGCTTTACTTTGTCATGCAGAAATCCCTGTGAGCGAGCACAAGGCACCATTACCTGTTTCTAAGAAATGAAAATGTCAGCTTTGAGTATTTTGGTACCAAATTTTAGCTTTTGTTTCAGGTAACATTTTCCAAGACTTGCTATTAATAGCAAGACTTGCATTTTATGGTCTCATTTCTCTAAGAACATTTTTTATGTTGTATGTATGGACATTTTCAACTCAAACACTACAGTATTTGCTAGCTCATCACTAGACACCCTGAGCAGAAACACAAATTCTCTACCATCTGGAATAGCTCATGCTGTTTGTTCTGCTCCTCCTACCCAAACTGGATGAAGTACATAAACCAAAAAGCAACGGTAATAGTAAGAAAACAGCAAACAACCCAGGTCAATAGCAAAATGGTGAAGAACACATAGCTGTAAATGTATAGGACCTGATCCCTGATGCTCCTGCTGCAGTACGGCTCCATAAATTCAGTAAGCATTGGCCGTCTTTCACACCAGTCTAAGTGACAAAGTCAGTGTGGGAACCTTTAACTACCATTTTTTATTTTGCTGTGAAACGCACCTTTGGCTCAAACTCTCATCGCCTCACTAGCACAGAAATAATGACTGGCAGAAGCAACATCCCTTTGGTCTTGTACCACAATTAGCTTTCTTCCCACCCTGTTTGTAGCCACTGTCTCACCAGAGCTCCTGGTACATGCCAGAGATGTAGTTTCCCTCACTGGGGAACCACAAACTGCCCTTTCCTCTGCTTCACCCCTCCTCAGAGAAGCACCTACAGCACCACTCCTCACCCTTGGTATAGCACGTGCTGAAAACATTGAGGAGGAAATACAGATGAGATACTGCATTGTAATAAACCCAAGGAAAATAAATTTGATCCTAAATGGCTCTAGTGCACGACAGATGGGTTTGTGGTAGCTGACCTCCTTTTTCTCCATTCCAACATCCATTTTGCACTGGCAGCTGGAGTGAGTGTGCGCACAAGCCCACGCGGTGCCCTCCCTAATACCGCTCTCTTACAGCGCTGGAAACACAGAGCCATCATATTCCGCTGACTTTAGTGCGGATAAGGAAAATGTGGTCCCTAACAGTACCTATGAGCATGGCTGAGAGATCAGAGTCCCACCATGTAATTAGATTTGACATTCATTCATTTCAAACCAATCCCAGTATGCAGAATTATCTTTGATTAGAAGTCCACTCCAATTCTACTCATCATTGATCATTCTTGATGTCAATTAAAGATTTCATTAAGAACAAAGGCCCCCTGCTGTTCAAATGCCAGCAAATAATCTGAAGAAAAAGCATTTCTGAAAATCAGCTGAGAACAATCTCTTGTGACTTAAACCCACTTTGCACCAAATCCATAACAGCTGCTCAGCACACACAACGAATCAGGCTGTCATTTCAGCAGCGTGATGCAGTAGCAGAGGTGAAAGGCTTTGTGCTGCTCTCTTATCTATCCCTATATTAGGAGATAAACTACAAGGGGCGATCCTGTGAGAAGTAGTAAGACTAGCAGGATGCAAAACAGCTGTGGGAATGACTGTCTAGGAGCAGCCTGGGTACTTCCCTACCTCCTTCAGCATATACTGCTGAACACTGCCCGGATGGCCACACGCCTTGGGTGGAATTTCAATTTCTCAGTTCCGATCATAAAAAGTGATCAACCTGTTCTGCACTTCTGCAAGCACGAGCAGGAGGGGAGGCCTAGGAAACCACGAGTGGTGCTGCTGATCTTCCTCGTCCCTTACTGAGCAACAGTAATATTTGGACAAGACCACGAGTGAAGATCTGAGAACAAGTAGGGTAAGTCAGCCCTCAGGTCAATAGATGCAACTCCGATTGGAGTCTTTTGGCAAAATCCGTGATGACTCTGAGCAGTGACCTAAATTTGTGTGTCAAGTCTAAGCAGCAGAGTGGCTTCACTTTCTCAGACTGCGTAAGCAAGTAAGAACATAAAAACCTTCTGACTGGCAGGAGAGAAAATCAATGACCCAGTAGTATTTATCAGAAAACCCATCTTTAAGAGTGCTGCCTTCTTTAAGTACTTTGCAGCAGTATTTCTGCTGTTTACAAGGTCCATTTAATGCAGACAGCGGCAGCAGCGCAGGCAAGGTCAGCAGGCCGGGGCTACTACCTCTTTGCATCTGCAGGAAAGTAAACGCATGGAGGAAACACACGTAGGATGGTTTAGGCAACCAGTGGGCTGCTCTAGAGATTATTTGTTTTGCTTCAGACAAACTGTATCTGTACTTGGTATCCACTGCAGGTATGCTCTAATATAAGCATGAGTGAGCTACATTAAACAAGTGAGACAAGATTTTCATCCCTGAAAGTTAAGTTAAACATCACTGTTGTCAAACCCTTTCAGTCGCTAATGAGATAGAAATGCTTTGCTGCTCCTCTTCAAATACATGGGATTAGGGTGCTTTAAAAAACACCCTGGATGTTTATAAAATTGTTCTATTTCAAGAGGTGTCTTAATGGCACATCCCTCGCTAAAATACTGATGAAGATACATCGCTACATGTTTTAGGACAGACGATCTCTAAAGCTTGTTCTTCTCCCAGATACGAGCGTTGCAGTAACGGATTTATTTAATCTTTTCAACACCTCACAAGTGTGGCCGTTTCAAGAGCATTGCCATAAAAGTCCTGTTGCTTCATTTATATTTGGCTATAGCGTGTGTCTGAAGCTCTCTTCTAGTGCATCAAGTAGTTGGAACACTGACCACACACAACCAAGAGAAGCTGTGTGCTCTGAGCTAACTCTCTTGTCTCTTTGCTTCGGTTCATTTAAATTCAAAACCTGAATCTTGTGCTAGAGAATATCTTTGACATATGACTTTTAGGACTTTAATTTATAGTTATGGCAGAGGTTATTATTCTTCTGGCTCAAGTATTTTAATCTTTAAAAACTCTCAAAGGTATACGAGACAACAGGGCATATCTAATACCACCAAACGGCCTAAACTTCACCCAAACCACCACCATCTTCTCTAGCCAGGATTATTAAAGTAGCTGTAAAAGGCAGCTGAAAGAAATCTGATGCAGGATAAAGGGGTAAGGGGAGTCTGTGCAAGGAGAGGATCTCTCTTGGAAAAGCTTGTCTTAATGACATGGGTAACGGAGACGAGATCTGACGATCGATGGGGCAGCTGAGCAAAACCAGGAAGGTGATTACTACCTGCAGACTGCACAGGTATCCCAGCTCCCTGCCCCACCCACACTGCTGTTTTACACCAAGCAGTCGCAGCCACCAGCACAAAAATGCAGGACAGCTTTATAGAAATGCAAGTGTTTACAGAAAATGCTTGAAAAAATATCAAGAATTTTATGGAGAACAGCTATCCTTGCTGCTGCTTTCTGAAACCACATTTCAGTAGCTATGAAGTTGAGCTGGCAAGTGCTCTTGCAGCCCAGAAAGCCAACCGTACCCTGGGCTGCAGCAAAAGAAGCATGGCCAGCAGGGTGAGAGAAGTGATTCTGGCAGTCTGCTCTGGTGAGACCCCACCTGGAGCACTATGTCCAGCTCTGGAGTCCTCAGCATAGGAAACACATGGACCTGTTGGAACAGGTCATCAGAGGGCTGGAATCCCTCTCCTATGAAGAAAGGCTGAGAGACTTGGGGTTGTTAAGTCTGGAAAAGGATCCAGAAGGATCCAGGGAGACCTTACTGCAGCCTTTCAGTACTTAAAGGGAGCCTCTAAGAAAGATGGGGTCAAACCTTTTAGCAAGGCCTGTTATGATAGGACATGGGGTAATGGTTTTAAACTAAAGGGTAGATTTGGACTAGACAAAAAGAAGACATTTTTTACATTGAGGGCAGTGAAACACAGGAACATGTTGCCCAAATAGGTG
Source organism: Ceryle rudis (assembly GCA_033439905.1). NCBI lineage: Eukaryota > Metazoa > Chordata > Aves > Coraciiformes > Cerylidae > Ceryle > Ceryle rudis. Next base: position 51,295 of record JAAGNO010027001.1, read on the forward strand.
GTAGGAGCCCCATCCCTGGAAACATTCCAGTTCAGGTTGTCTCAGGCTCTGAGCAACCTGCTCTAGTTGCAGATGTCCCTGCTTACTACAGGGGGGTTAGACTAGATGAACTTTAAAGGTCCTTTCCAACCCAAACTACTCTATAATTCTACGATTCTACGTTTTTCAGTATGCTAAAGCTGTTCCCTCTTGAATCTGAAAGGGTTTCCTACTCCTTGGGGCAAAGGAGGTTAAACTGAGAAATCACTGGCAGCGATTTGGCTTGAGCCTGTTATCTCTCACACACAGCTACTGGGCATGGTTCAGGAAGTGGCATGGGCCAAGGACCATTCCCAGAGCAGTCTTCATGTGCTTCCCCTTACTGGAGAACAAGAGACTTTAATGTCAGGGCTACAGACTGGTTTGTGCCTGTTCCATTAATGCCCAAGAACAACCCCAAATGCTGGTAGTTTACTGTCACAGACACAGCCAATGCAAACCTGATGAAACCCTGGCATATACAGTAAGTAGATCTAGTCAGGCTAAATTGGTAAATTTAATAAGTAGTGAACATTAAAAAAAAGAAATCTCAAATATTATATGTAATACGCTCCAGTCACGCTATAGGATTAGTTACCATCTGAGCCTTTTAGACACAGAGACATTATGGATAAACTGAGCATGGACTGAACAGATCTGACAGTGTTTATTGTCGCTGAACTACAAGGCAATTATCTTGCATAACTTTTCATTGCACAAATTAAGGCAGCACGCATCTCGGCACAGCCCTGCTTTTCCACGGTCTGCCATTTAAAGGAAAAACCCACCAGGGCCATCACAGACTAATGACAAGCTTACAATAATGACCTGGTAGCTTGTCCTCCACTGCCCTCCCATTCTTTCGTCCTTTCCTTCTCTGTTGAGATTTCTGCATTTTCCAATTCACATCATAGTAACGGACTATCATTCTGGGTATGAGAGAAGGAGGACACAATGGTTTTACATGATGAAGGAAAACTATCTTGTCCTTTTGCCAATGGAAGCAACTGTCTTTCTCACCTGGTGGCAGCCCACAACGCCCAGAAGAAATACAGTGGCTTGAGAAATCATACACACAGCGTTTGGTTTCTGCTCACATGGGAGCTGTTATGCTGGATCCACCTGGATCTGTTACGTGCCACCTTCTCTACTAGGAAGAAGGAAGATTATTTTCTTTTTAAGGGTAGAGCCAGGGAAGCATGGGGAAAAAGCAGCCCCTTGCTGGAAAACTGCAGATGAAAAGCCATCTACCTTCAGGGAGCTTCTGCTTTCAGCACAGGGCATGGAAATCAAATATATTGCAAGCGCTTCCAGTCCAGCACCTGCGCACATGGAAACAAGGCTTTGTGGTCCATCTGCCATCGGGGGAGGTGGCGGCAATGTCTCCCTCAGATTTCAAAGGAATCAAAACCTTAGTACATGCAGGCAGAATTTTAAGCTGATTATTCTCTGGCCTCAGCTGAAGCCTTAGCATTTTTAATATGGCTTTGGTTTGGTTTTGCGTAGCACAGATGACTGAGCCAACATTTCCAGCTCTTGGCTTTATTAATCTGAACATCTAATAAACTGAACATTCATCTCTGTTTACTTGAGCAGATGTCTATTCTTATTCATAAGATTTAGCATATATCCAAGTAGATGTGGCCTGTGAATGTTACACTGCATTCAGGAAAAAGCCTCATGGTTCAGAAAGCACCTCACAGCCAATTGCTTCCTATCCCACAATCAACTCCGTGTGAAAACCCAAGCCTTTCTTTGAACTAACAAAATGGTATTTTGCGGATGTGCTGAACAGGACAAGGAAAGGGCAGTCAGTCATGCAGGACTTGACACATTATACACTTAATTGAGCAGTGGCATTTTTTCAACAGCATCATCATCCACAGACGTGCCTGTATGGTTGGGAATGTGCACAGGGAGAGCTGTTGCTACCATAATCCAGTGATGCTTGCAGAGATGAGCGGATGGAAACGTGTCTCCATACCTGGGGAGGCTCCCTGGCCAAAGACTACATGCCAGGATACTATTGCACACACGCCCCTACTTCTGTACCACAGTTACAGTTTTAAAACAAAACACTTTAAAATTAAATACCAATAGAGGATGTCAAGTTGCTTAATTATGGAAAAGGCCCTTTCCCTGGTACTATATGATTAGAAAACACACATCAGACTTCGAATACAGAGCTACATCAACCGCCCTAGCTGCCCGTCTGAGGCCCTACCACTGACCAGTGCCACTATTTCAGCCCCAAGCACAAGCCCTGCTCCTCAAGACTTCTGAGGCATCTTCAAGGGGTGCATTCACTACAAACCATATCTTCCTGCTTACTTTTGCCTCAGTCTTCTAGCAGATGCAAGATACACTCAACAAAGAAGAAAGATGCTTCATTGAGGGACAAATCAATCTGGTTTGGCTGCTCAGACAGTGAGATGGTAATTTGGAGGAAAAAAAAGGAATCTGTGGTGCTCAACTTTGCCCTGGCTGTTGAAACACAAACCCTCCTGCTGCTATTTGCAGGTGCTTATTTGCCTATCTCCAACACATTTCATTGTAAATGAGTTCCTTCCTTTGGTCAGATCAAATAAAGTTTTAAATAGTAATAGATAGGGTCAGTGTAGTCTGAGCTTTTGTAGAGGTGAAGGCACAAGCTAAAACCAGAACCTCAGTAATGACTTTCTCAGTAAAGATTTTCTCTGCTGCAACTGCTTTTTGGGAGTTGATGGATGGCATGAAGTTTTGCTTTGGTGATGTTTTCAGAGCAAAATCAAGTTTGACAAACCTCTGGGTGCTGCAGGTGAATGTTGGGGACAGGGTATTTTGTTTTGGTTTTTTTTCTGTTTTGTTTTGGGTTTTTTTTGCTTGTTTGGTTTGTTTTCGTTTATTTTTCTGTTTTATTTATTTATTCCAAAAACCACATACATGGTTTCCTGCATAAGGGATTGTTTGAAACAGATCTGGTGTCACTGAAGAGTTACCAGCAGGCTGTCTGTCCTGGGAAGCTCTCACTGCCACAGCTAATCGGGCTGTTTGAGGGCCAGGAGAGAGGGCAGGCTGTGAGCAGTGGGACAGCAGTAATGAGGTGGCTGGGTCTGCCAGCCAAGGTCAGCTTACTGGAGGCATCAGAGACTGGAGAGCTTCTGATGCTTTAAAAGAGCTGGAAGATAAAATGTATTATTGTGACTACTTCATGTGTTGCACTGGTTCCAGGGAACTGTCAGCTTCAATTTGTTCCTCCTGTTGAAAAGGAGAAAGATGCTCGCATACTTCTGGGCTAATATGTCATTTCTTTTGTGCTGGTTGGGGAGTAAAAATTACAGGATACCCTTGTGACATAAAAACACATCAGAAAAATGTAACTTTAGGGAAAAAAAAACCTAACAGTTTTTGCGCCACACTTAGGGGATTCACTTCTTATTGAGGCCCCTGGGTGCTAAGCCCGGATGCAAATACCAAGGCAAGGTCTGTGCTTATTGCTCCCAAAAATCAACTCAAGAGCACCAGTGAATCTACTTGTTTTGTGGGGCCGCATGTACTGGGATCTGCCTTTTCATCGTGACTGGGATACAGCAAGTTCCTGGAGCTTTGCTGCTGCTCCCTAGTTAATCTGGACATGGTGGGGGACTCTTTCTACCCAACAGTACCAGACCCAGCAGCAAAGATACTTCAAAGCTAGAGTTGGAGAACCAAAACTTGGAAGACTGTATCCAAATCCCCTGGATGCAGACTTGTACGAAAAGGCCAAAGGGTAATGGTTTTACACTAAGAGAGGGTAGATTTAGACTAGATATAAAGAAGAAACTTTTTATAGTGAGGGTGGTGAAACACTACAGGAGATTGACCAGAGACGTGGCAGAAGCCCCATCACTGTAAACATTCAAGGTCAGGTGGGGCAGGGGTATGACCAACCTGATCAAGTTAAAGATGTCCCTGCTCATTGCAGGGAGGTTGGACCATGTGACCTTTAATGGTCCTTTCCAATGCAAACCGTTCTCTGATTCTATGAAAATTGAGATAAAAGTGCTGCTCACTTGCAGTAAAACAAAAGCTCAAGGTGCTCCAGGAAGCAAACAGGCAGTGCCTGCCCACAGGAGGATGCTTGACTAGATTTGACTAGCTGTCTCTAGGTTGCCAATGCGGCTCCTGGAGAGGGTAACTTGGTGCCTGCTGCTTTCTTTCCCCTTGAAATACCTGCCTGGAGTAGGAGCCAGAGCATCAGCTTTGCACAACAGGGATGGACAGGTGTGAGCCAGCCCTCACCCAGCCACACAGCCTGCCTGGCTGCAAGTAAGCAAGGACAAGATCAGTGTTTTCATCAAGGAGCAGAAATAAAGCTGCTGAGGAGCTGTGGCCAGGAAAATACACCATTTCTGCTTTGATTTGGGGTATGCAGGGAAGGACGGTCATGGGGCTCAAAGTCAGCTGGCTGCCCAGCCTCAGCTAAGCCATTCCTGACATTAGGCAGACAGATAGAATATGATCCGGTTTACTGCATCCAGGGTTGGCTCCCACTGCTGTTCTCCTTCCAGCCTTCCTCTCACAGGGAGTTGGCAAAGCCCATTCTACCATTCCTTCTCCAGCCTGTTGGCTCCTCTGCACACAGACTGCCCTCCTGCATTGCTCTGGTGAAACTAAATTGTCTGAAGGACAGCAAGGGAAACAAAGATGTTGGCAACTCTGCCACAGGGAGGAAATTAAATTCTTGCTTACACTGTTGAACATCCAAAGTGGAGCCACCTCGGTTTGTGAAGCCCCCTGGAGCAAAATTGCTTCTACTGTCAAAAGACTTTAAATTTGATTTTAAATTCACAGTTGGCCCAGTTCTTTCTCTTTGCCTTCTAAAAGGGCAAGCACATCTTGGAGTCAGCGACACAATCTGTGAGAAACTGGCGAGGAAAAAAAAATAGTGTATGCTCTTGCTGATTAATTTTGAAAATCTCTTACTGAGAAGCTTCTTTAACAACCTCCCTGCCAGAAGAGTAGCGAGCACTGGAAGCTATGTGAACAACACAGTGACCTCCAAACTGCTTCTAAGTGGGAAGATAACCAGGTTTCTTCCCATTTTGCTAATAAAGCCACATCCAGGAACCACATATCATGGAAGTGCTGCGACTCTACCTGATACTAATTCATGTCCCGGGCCTGCCTAACAAGCCCGTGCCAGAAGTGTGCGTTCAGGCATTGCTCTCCTCTCCTCCTTTCCCGTCTGCTTTCAGCTGATGCGTGTGCTGGTAGAATGGCCACAGACACAAGCCATTTATCTCCCCTCTGCTTGCAGCTTAGCTTGACTGATGAAAACTAGCCCAGTAAGTGGGTTGTCCATGAGCACTTTGTCACTGCCACATGTGTAGCATGAGGGGGAAAAAAAAAAAAAAGTCAGACCAGCCACCCCTTTTTTGGAAAAAGCCAATGCTGCCTTTAGATCTCACTCCTACTTCTTCCCAGCAGGGAAGCAAAGCAGCTTCCCCCTCCAACTGGACTTTTCCCAACAGCATGCTTTGTCTGAAGCTACCTTTCCGCTTGCTCAGGTTTAAATATATCAAACAGTAATATATCAAAAAGGTAATCCTATGTGGCGCACGAACGCACCGCTGTGAGTTTTGAGGCCAAGCTTTGCACCATTCTTTGCTCTTGGTACAGGTGAATAAAATGGTCTTACGCCTTGAGACCACAAAGAGGTAAAGCAACCTTCTCACTTAGGGAGACACAGAAAAGCTAATCACTCAGGCAGGATCCTGGAAAGAAATTAATCCTGTTGCTTCTTAAAAAGAAAAACAAATAAGCAAACAAAACCCCCAAACCTACACTTTAGCAAGGAAATGCTCCTTGGATGTCAAAAGTTAAACCAGCATCAGGTTACGGATGCTGGGATTTTAAAAGTCCAGATTGCACAAGTGCTTATCTCCGCTTGCAAGCAGCACAGAAACCATCTTAAGTAACTGTCCCACTAATTTAGTTACTGGCTGAGAAAATGCTGAATTTACGGAAGAAAACATAGATTTTGCTGCTTTTAGATTCCCACTGTATACCATATACACACCCATACTTAGTTAAATATGGAGCAACCTGTCATATTTGCCCGTTATGGTTATAAAGCAGGGCTCCTAACTCATCCCAGTGGATACCCTTCTCGAGTCTGGCCGCAATAAACCAGTTCCCATTATATCTCTTCCTGGTATGTGAAGATCTCAGGCAGCAAGCACAAAAATCTTCCAGGAAAGGCACCTTCCTCTTCCCTCCTTCCTCAAGTACCCTGTTTGGTTATGCCTCCACTTTTTGATTATTCAGAAGGAGGGGGATGCTTATGAAGCCTAATTAGCCACTGGCGAAGATGAAGATAATGTTTCTGTTTGGGAGCGGGTTCCCCGCCCCGGGCTCCAGCTGCGTGACAGCAGCTCAAACACGGTAATTAAGATGAGCATGGCAGAATGCACGGCCAGATTAATGAATGCAGAAATTATGCTGAAAATACACTCAGCTCTTCCCAGAGAGATGTATGAAAGGGCACAACGGCAGACTGGCCGCATACACACAAACGTGCACACACAGTTTCCAGAAAGCTTTTTGAAACTTTGAATGAGAGAGAGCAAAATGCTCAGTTAACACCGCAACAGAAAGACCAGTCATAGGAATAGGATGACCTTTTGTAACCAGGGCATTCAAAGGTAAACTGAAGTGCAAAGCCAGTGTGTAATATGTTTGCCTCAGTTCTTGGGAATGAGCCAGAGTCTGAAAGGAGAACTTAAGAGGGTCTGAGCTTTCCTCCTACCAGTAATACCATAAAAGCTCACTGGAAATAGACAAGACAAGACCTAAGGAAACGCTGAGACTTCTTTTTTTTTTTTCTTATGGAAACCAGGCTGAGCACTTCCACGCGCTACGAGAAAACATTAACACAATTCCCTCGCACGGTTTCTCGTATCCTTCAGCCAACAGCCACAACCAACATTTTCTTCACATTCTCAGACTAAAACCACAGACAAGAAGCCCCAAAGAAGCCCTTTCCCCTCCTCAAAACCCTGTCGCCGGCCTAACCCCCGCGACCGGCGGGGCGGTGGCGGAGGAGAGGGGACGGGAGCCGCTCCTGTGACAGCGGCTCCTCAACCCCGGAGCCCTCGGGCTCAGCTGGGCCTCGTCCAGCCTTTGGAGCCGGCAGCCCCGCTTCCTTCCCACGCGGGTTTCTGGGCGTCCCCCCCTCCCCGCGCGCGGCCGGGTACCTGTTGCTGCGTTGTCTCACAGCCCGCCCCGGGGCGCCGCTCGCTCGCTGCCGCTGCCGCTGCCGCGGCCGAGGAAGAGCAGCCGGGTTGCGGAGCGGTGCGGCCGGACAGAGCGTGGAGCGGCAGCGCGTCCCCCGACCGGCTCCGGCTCCAGCGGTGAGT
>JAAGNO010027004.1:7491-19629 GCA_033439905.1 Ceryle rudis
TTTTTTTTTTTTTTTTTTTTTTTTGGTAATTTAGGTCCTACCTTGGTTAAGGAAAGACCAAGACAAAACAAAATGAATCTGACTATCCCTGTTTAGGGTAAGAAGAGCACTTCACAAAGAAGAAAATGTTTCCAGAGCTTAATAAAAATCTATTTGTAGATCAGTGTAACTGGGTACTGTGCTTACAGTAAAGGGAGTATGTACTGATATAGAGGAGGCAGAGTATTTTTTTGTACGCAACATAGCTAAATTCTTAAGACCCCAGGTCATATCGAATTTAACTATGAAATTACTTTCATTCTCCCATAATGTAAGTTATCTTTGTACGCTTCAACATCAAGTAATAATTCCATGAACTTACTTTAATGTCTCGATGCATCACTCCCATGCTGTGGATATAACATACTCCTTCTAGTAACTCCTGAAAAACTTTCATTGTCCAGTGGACATCCACAAGATAGTACGGACCTTGAAACAGTTTAAAATCTGAATTATTTCCACTAATTTTACTGAGTTATTTAAGTTTATGGTGCTATGTCATGTGGAACTCTTGTTTACTTATGCCATGAAGAAATTTTTAACAGAATGAACACAGTTTAAAAACTGAGTTCCCCCTGATTCTCTCAGGATAGTAGTTTTGAAAGCACAAAAGCTACTAACTGCAAAATTCCAAAAGGAAAGTTCAGGGGCAGAATACATGTCTGCCTGAAAGGATTCCTCCAAACCCCCTCAGATAGTTATTTGGTTATGAATTTAACAAATGCTTTACTTCCATGTAGGTGCTGGATTAAAATACTGTTCCAGATAAAATCCTACTAATTTATTTAATGTTATGTTTTCTCTATTGATTTGCACCCTTCATTTTTGGATCCTAATCCTTCCTTCTGTTATGTCACCCTCTGAAATTCCCAAAACTCCTCTGGCTGTAGCTCTCCTAAGTAAACTTACTGTCTCACTTTTTCTACCATTTCCCACATTATTACTTTATTATAAACAACACTGTCTTCCTACTCTAATGACCCACATCTAATTCATTTATTGCCACTTTGAACACTCACCATTTACTCTTACTTGGGTTTCTGTTTCTTACTGTCTAACCTATAATAGCATTCACTTTTCTTCTCCTGTCACCTGTGAAAATGTGTGACATCAGTATTTTGCAAGGTCATATGCCCTAGTAATTCTGTCACTCCTTGAGCAGGTACATCATCTTTTAGCTTATGAAAGCTAAAAGACTGTGATTACAAGAGGAATTAGTAGAAGTCTGCTGATAGTTTTGATCACTATTAAGATAAATCTCTTCAGTTGTGGAGTCAGGTTTACCATCTAACTAAGATTAAAAATTAGTCATACAGTTTATGTCTTGCAATCTGTTAAGCATATGCATTTTTTATACAACCACCCCAGAGAAAGGAACATGTCTCTAATGCTTTAAGAGCATTAGACTTGTTCTTCCAAACATCAACAGCTATTGAAGACAACTTGGTATCCAGGGTTGAGAACTCCTCTGGCTACTCAAACAAAGTAAATGTTTCATTCTTTAGACCAATGATGTTAGCCTGTATAGGAGTTTTGACTCATTAAGAACAAACTTCAAAAAAACTTTAAAAGTTTATTTGTTCTTATGAAGAAAAGATGAAAGAAGATGGAGACTCCCTTTTTACAAGGAATCACATGGAAAAAATGAGGGGTAATGGGTTCAAGTTACTCCTGGGGAGATTATGATTGGACATTAGAAGAAAATTTTTCAGAAGGACAATCAGGCATTGGAATAATCTCCCCAGTGACATGGGGAAGCCCCAGCATTGGACACTTTTCATATTTAATGGGACAGGGTGCTGGGCTATCTTATCTAGCCTGTGCTTTTCCCAAGAAAGGCTGGACCAGATGATCCTCAAGGTCCCTTCCAAACTGGTATTCTATGATTCTGTGAAGCATGCTGTAACTTGTCTGGAATAGAATACATATTTATGTTTTCCACAACAGATAAATTAGCCTCTTAAGAGCTCTATTTTGTAGCAGCACGACTACTACCAAAGAAAAATTTCAATTATTTAAACAGCTTACTGAGAAAAATGAGATTCTGTCAATAAAAAAACCCTCTATACCAAACACAGATCTCTCCAGGTAACAACTACACCTCAGGCACACATTCATTCTTTTTTTGAAGAGTTGTCTGTAACTCATGAACTCAATTAAATGAATAAAGAATCTAATGAAGATGGTCCATATTATAAGATGCTGAAGTAAAACATAAAATCAGGAAATGGACTTCCAATTGGGAAAGAACTCTTTCCTTTATAATGAATAAGTAAATTTTTAAGACAATAATGAATCTTACTGGAAGTTTCCTCTGTTCTCTCGCTGAATCTTTTATTACGGTCAACAATCCAATCCCACAAGGATATTTCACACAGCTGCATTTGTATATGAAGCATCAAATGATACTCCACCTAACAGAAAAACAATGGTCCATGATTTTGCCACTGTATATGAACAGTATTTCCTGAGGGAATTTCTTTAAAGGCAATGCAATAGAAAATGCTTTATTAAACTAAAAAAAAAAAAAGAAAAACCCCAAACAAACAACAATAAAGAAAAAAAAAATCTAAATTGAATATAGCATTAGTAATATACTGCATTCAAAATGCAGATGCAACTATGCTGGCTAGTTTGGGTGGCTTGTTGTTTTGGTTTTTTTGTTTCTTTCTTTTTTTTTACTTGTTCCTCAAATTTTAACAATTGTTATATGATAAAAGCTATCAAAGCAGACAGCTCCATACCTTAATATTCAAATTAGAGTTTAAAAGCTTCTAGACATACTCAACAGAGGTTCACTCTGGTTTAAGAAAGCAGTGGAAATTAATATAAAGTAGCAAAAAATGCAACCTATTGATGTGGAATTTTATGATTTATTAACATAAATATGTAACTTCATACACAGTTTCTGATAATATATCAGTTCATTCAATAATCTGGACAACTCAGGCAAATTCTAAAATCTTGGATTTCTTGCAAAAGGGAACTCCAAATGACAGCGAAAGCTTGAAGCATGCAGAGCTGACTTGCGTTATGCATGTTTCAGTGATATGAACGCCAACAAAATTTTAGAAGCATAGCCAGAGTGGTGATTCCTGGCCCAAAATGCTTCTCTTTCTTTCACATGTAATCCTACACGGTGCAGGCACCGGGTTATACACATAGACACATTCATCAGTAGTATGTGACTTAGCCATTGTTACTGAATGCTGAAGATCTGCAAGTTTCACGTTTTGAGTTTCATTGGTTTGGGGTTTTTTTTGTTTGGTTTTGGTTTTTTTGGGTTTGTTTGTTTTTTAATGCAGGAGTAGTATTTTTTTTATTTATATAAGTACTTAGGACCCAAGTAAGGACCCAAGATGACTAACACATGGAAGCTTTCTTGTAAACTGAGTTTTGCCAGCTCCTCTGGTCAGCTTCCCTTGTAATGGTGTTACCCACGTAAGCAAAAATTGTCTGGATTTTTGACTCTAATAGCAGTCATTTAATTTTTTTAAATTTAGCACTACAGATAATTGCTCTGTGTACCAAACTCCACTTTACAAACACCATTAAATTAGACAGCAGGTAAGTATATTTAAAGAGAACTGTATTTACCTCAAACTCTCCACAGAGAGCTACGTCATTCTTGGAGCATTCTGCAGTGCAGGACTGACTTGTGGTGCTAGCATCTTGATCCTGATTGGAATGAGGTCCCCATGCTGAATTATTTTTCACATCACCTGATATATTGCTACCGCTACTTAGAGAGTCTTCTTTTAATTCCATGGATAATTCAGATTTATTTGGTTTCATACACTCTTTACTATTGATGTTTGTAAAATCATTCCTTACATCCATGCTCTGCACCGATTCACTACCCAGATTTCTAAGGCTGGTACTGTCACAGGACTTTTTTTCTTGTGAAGTAAGGTCAGCAAAGATAATTGAACTACCACTTTCTACACTCCGAATGTGACAGCGATCACTGAAAATAATAAAAGGAGAGAAATTAAAATACATACAGTTTTACACCATCTATTTGTGATACACCATTCTGGAAATTCCCATCCCAACTGCATTCCAGATTAATAGTTCAGCTGCTTCCCCATATAAAACTTTCAGATTAAAGTGTAGTGGCAGTGTGGACTCCAGCCTTCTTAATACCTCCCTCCTATTTCTGATAGCTGACCAAGACAGCTCATAAATACATCAGTCCTAGGCTGCAGCATTTACTGGACAGAAGTATGATGCATCTACATTTCTTTAACCTTAGGAAGCTACACTATTATTTCTCCCAGGACTCCACCTCCTTACTGAAAGGGCTAATCAACACTTCAGAGAAACAGAAGGCCTCATCGGTCTAACAAGACTCCACTGTACTAATCAGTGCTGCTGACTGGCACAAAGCTTTAGAAGTAAACTTGAAGCCCAGTACTATATGAAGTCACTCGGAAACTGAGTGATCCTAAGAAGGTTGAGTATTCAGTGATATTTTTCAGCTTGTGTAACAAGAGAAACAACGAAAAGGGTAATTAAGACCTTTTTTTAGTTATAATGTGGATGCAAAAAGCACTTGTGCATACACGCTGAATTCTGTTCTCTTGTAATGTTACTTTTAGAAAAGCCTCATGTTAAAGCCAACTAAATGTCATCAGGGAGGTTTATAATACTTACTCACTGCTCTCTTGCTCCAAAGAGAACGTCTGCAACTCCATTACTGTTTTATCTATTGGATGAAAAGATAAATAAGGTATTTTTACAAAACAAAGCACACATATATTTACTATAACTTAACATTTAAGCTACAGCATCTTACTGAATTTAACTTAAATTATCAGTAGATATCTTTTTTTTCCTATTTCTGCTGCTGCAAAAGGTGCTTGTTAATCTAAGAAGCAACCGTAATATCTATTTCATCTTTTATTTAAATGAGAAGAAAATACATGTTGTATGAGGTCACTGAAAGGGTCATGCTGTGCTCTCTTAACAATTCATCTAGATTTTGCCTTTAAGAAGCTAGGCTGTTCAAAATTAAGGCCTATAATGTATATGATAATAGTTGAAGAAGCACTTCCACTAGGCGCCATCCTTTGCATCACCCTGCTGCTGAAGATACTCAATATTTTGGAAATCAGTTTCATCAAAATGGTCTATTTTTGTGAAAAATGTTTGGTTTAGCACACAGAAGCAAATACGAAAAAGCAATCTTGTAAGCCAAGGAAAACCACTAAGTACCTTAGGACTTTTCTATAGATCTAGTTAGGTACTTACATTATCACCATTAAATACATGTGTAGTACTCCTAGCACTAAAAAGTTGCATCCTTTGAGATTCTCAGTATCACCTGTTAAAAAGTTGTCTGTCTTACTATACTTTCAACTTCTCATGCATTTCCTTTTGTGCTTATAGCTGACTGGGTGTCAAGTCACTGACATGGAAAGCAATGAAGTCATATAGAGCATAAGCAAACCTCCCCCTAAGAAAGGATCAAAAGGTTTAACTGCTAAAGGCATTCCAGAAAAGGACAACATAGAAAGGGACCAATGGATTAGGGTTACAAAAGGACCAAAGGACAAAGTGCAGAAAGAGCTGAGAACAGAAAAACTTAAGAGAAAAGAGGGGTCAGGGAAGAAGGTGTAAGATGAACATAAAATGAGATAAATTCTCAACAGTTACAGACAGTAGCTGATACATGAGAAAACCAGATTGCTCTGCAACTGCAGAGCTATGAAATGCAATTCATGAAGTTTAACAAAACTCTCTTGTGGAAAGCAAACTTTTTTTTTTTCATTAAAATATTTATTTCCAGGTTCTTTCAGTTTTTTCAAAACTCTTTACAAATAGGAAGAGAAGAATAGTGGAAGACTTACCCTAGTTTTGCTACAACTCTGAGATTTCAAAACATGGTAGCAAATTTGTAGATTTTTTTTTCTCCTTTTCATCAGCTTCCCCCCCAATATGTGAAGTGGCTTGTTCCCCAGTATTTATTTATTCCCTTGTCAACTCACTACTTTGTGTGTTAAAAGGTTTTCTTTGAACTCCACTGAACTTGACACAACTTTAAAATCCTCCTTATATATTACCAGAAGCGAAGCAAATACTTTCACAGTTCCAAATTCATCACTAAGTAACAGATAAATTATTAGGCAACAGACTGAAGTGCACAGAGAGACATGAAGACCTGGTGGTCATTTGTAGTTTGCTTTTTTTACTTGTTTTACGAAGGAAAAAAAAAAATAGTTATTTTATCAGCAAAGTAATGCTCTCCTGCAAATAACAATACTGAGGGCTATAAGCAGGATGCAAGCAAGAATTATGCAATATGCTGTACTTTCCTTTTGGGCGTACTGTTTGAACTTGTTCCATCCAAGCAGTGTGATAGCCTACGATATTAGGATGCTGTAACCCAGCCAGCACTTTAACTTCTCGTAGCACCTAAAAAGACCAAAAAGAAACCGTTATGACTGACCTTTATTCTGAGTGCTTAGTAAACCTGAAAGATAACCAAAAGTAACAGTTTGACAGAGAAAGAACAGACAAAATTAGAGGAATGGAGAAGATTTGGAAGCTTTAAAACAAATTATTATTTTTATAGTTGCAGAGATGATCAAATTCAAGTTAATAATATGCTTTTTTAAAATGACTTAAATAGCTCTATTTTTTTTTTCTACTAGCTATTGATAGGATCAAGTTTTTAGAAACTAAGAATGCATAAAAAAATACTAAGGTTTTTGATGTTTTGGGAAATACTAACTGCATTACTAAATTAAATCAGAATCAGCTAGAGCAGACAGGGAGTTAAAACAGATGAAACACAGGAAAAAGAATACCTTCATGCAATCTCTTCTTCTAGCCTTCTTAATGTTAATTTTTTTAATAGCATAGAACTGACCATCTAACTTGTTTCTGACCTGAAAATAATTGCAATAGGACAAAATTAGATGCTATTTTGTTTAAATAAATTATTAAATCCTTTAGAACCAACTGTTTTCTAAAAATTAATTTCTGCACTCCATTCACATAACCTCTCAGCTGCATCAGAAAACCAAACTGGGATTAGACCACACCTGTCTAAAATGTTACTGTGCTTTTGCCTCCTTTCAGGACTATAAACATCTAATATAATCTTTATGAAATACACAGCTTTACAGCTATCTTTCCAACAACAAAAAAAAAATGCCAAGTAGGTCCTGTGAGACAAGGTCCTGATAACTGTTTAAATACGTTCTCAGTAAATCCATGAGACCACAAATGCTGGTTTACCTATGGGACATACCACATGGGAAAGCTTAGGCTGGCCACATGCTACAAGTGTTGGATATAATTCAGCATTGGGTTGGACAGTTCACATTCATATTAAGCCTCCTTTTTTTCAAGCAGCCACAACTGTAATACTGGGGTGTGCACACTGTGGCTGTTTTAAGTTAAAATATCACAATACTTCCCACAAGAAATAAGGAGTTTTCATTCACTTTAAAAGGGTCAAAATACACAAAATAAAGCATCTGATATATGCTGCTTCCAACAAACAGAAAACAGAAACTAGAACTGAGCATTTTTTAAATGAAATGCCAACACCCTTCACATGTGCCTGTTTACATTTGTTCTATTGGAAAACAAGTATTTTGGATTTTCTGTCAGAAAAATAAAATAGCCAAAACAGTAACTCTAAATTTCAAAGAAAAACTAAACATATTGGTTTTAAATTGAAGGTAAATACCTTGTATACTTTACCATATCCTCCTTTTCCTAACCTTGCAATTTCATCAAATTCATTCAAGTATCGTGAAGTCTGTGCTTCAAAGAGAACTTCTTTTTCCCTAATCAAAAGTTAGGCCACATTAAATTAAATCAAAACTTAAAAGGCATTATATAAGCTACAGGTGTACACAACCTAGAAATACTATTTACATTATGAAAATGAAGAAAATACTTTGACATGACCATACTGTACCAACAGCGAGCACATGTACTACAAATCTGCACTCTGTGTTAACATAATTATTAAGATAATTTCTCTAAGTTTATGGCTGATAAATCCTGTTCTCCTGAATGGTGTCCTGAACTGTGAGAGTTATACTGAAGAAGGAATTTCCAACAGATTGTTCTGAGAGTTTGGAAAAGTTTTCACTTTTTTTTTTTTCTTTTCTATATTTCAGAGACAAATATGAAACGCAATATTAATTAAATTCAGAGTGAAGTGCAGAACTTTAGAGAGGGAGTTAAATTTAATGTTTCTAAATGCTTTGAATACATACCCAATTGCATGAGAATCTCCATTATCAAGTTCCTAAGAAACAACAAAATCCAACATAAAAACATGCCATAGAGAATAACAGGTCTAGCACACCATTAGCACAGTTTCATCAAAATAGAAACAACTATGTTTTGTCAGAAAATATGTTCATTCAATTCACATTTTGCTGAGAGCTTCACCAAATTAAGGCATTATTTATTATCCCACTAGTAATCTGCTAACGTCTCTCTGCTGGTGAGATTATTGCCCTTTTAGAGTTCTGCTGGCAAATAGGATAAAATGAGGGCTCTAAAAAGTACTTAAGGCAAAATTAACTAGCTTAGTTCAAGCAGCAAGATAAACTAACTGGTCTGATTCAGCCAGAAGCACATTATGCAGTATACAAACTATGCCTTCTACTAACATATACAAGGGTGTTAACATAATCAACTGGAACAGTTAAAGGTTGAAAACAGATGTCATTATCATGTCCATTATCAAAAAAAGCTGTACCAATACTTAAAACACTCTGCCTGTGCTGACTTCAAAAGCTTTGGTTTGCACATATAGTACCAGCACACGCCACCCCAAACTGCTCAGGTAGAACAGGAATACCATTTTGTATATTTATTTAAAAAAACCCGATCCAATATTAAAAGAACCTACAAACAAAAGCTTCCTGGAATGCAATGATGTATTAATTCTTTAATGCGGAAGCTGCCAAAGAAATTTAACAAAGCTTACCCCATTAAGTATTTGTCGATTAGCTGCTTTCATTAGTTCAGTAATGGCTCTATTATGCTGCAGTCTTACAGTACTAAATTCATCACAGAAGGCAAAAGGGGAGAGCAATCCTGTTCTTGTGAAAGCCTGACGAAGTACTGCACAAGAGAACAGCAAAAGGTCACATAAAATAGAACTTGCCAACAAGACCATGTAAACAGTTGCTGGTTTTTAAATGAGAAACTACTTTAAAAAGAGTACATCTGAAAACCTGAACAGTCACTCCTACTCTAATGCCATTTTCCATACTCTTAGCAATAAAAGTTAATTAAATCCAAACTAGAGCTGGTCTGTGGGAATCCTTTTGCATAATACAGTTATTTGCCATGCTGTTCATGGTCACAACTGCATATCCTCTTATCTTTGGCAGATGT
Organism: Ceryle rudis; assembly: GCA_033439905.1. Taxonomy (NCBI): domain Eukaryota; kingdom Metazoa; phylum Chordata; class Aves; order Coraciiformes; family Cerylidae; genus Ceryle; species Ceryle rudis. The sequence goes on from JAAGNO010027004.1 coordinate 16,906, forward strand.
ATCATACAAACATCCACCCATTCACTTGCTTGCCAGTCCTGGACTAATTTTCATCAGTGAAAAGAGAAATTCAAAGCATGTTCACAATTATGGAAAACAGATTTATAATAAAAATTGGTAATGTCAAGATTTTCTAATCCACATACAAACTCACGCATTTGTGCACATACTCACAGGAAAGAATGAACTCAGTCCCACCCCCCCCACAAGCAGCACTTCTTTCTCAGCTACACAATGCTCTGGCAGACAAAAAACTAACAAATACTGGACATGTGTGCAACTGCAAAGACGCTACAAAAATTTACTTAAAAGTTTTAGGAGTTCCAAGGTCTTAAAACAAATCCGCTCAGAAGAGTGCAAGATGTTTCTCTGGTACCAGGATTTCAAAGATCAGCCTATTTATCTCTCAAAAAAGACAAAAAATATTTGCAGTGAACCTATAAGAAATTATGAATTTTGCTACCCAAGCCTTACGGACACATTTACACCCACCAGAAAAGTAGGAAAAAACACCCTTGCCAACATGAATATACCAGGTAAATCCAAAGCTGATATGATTACTGCATACAACTAGGAGGAAATTTCATTTTTTATTTTTGGTCTCCATAGAGATAGTAGTAAGACCCAGGGCCAAATACCTACATCAGACTTCAAAAATAAAAAAATGACAGTTGCCTGTACTGTCCTTACTGGATACTACAAATGGCTTCAATTTTAAGTACGAGCAATATAGTAGATTTTGTTTTCTACAATCACGTATAGTAAGGAGAAAAACCTTGGAGATAGTTTCTCAGATGCATTAAATATGTGGTTAAATGAACAAAGTATTTGTCGCATATCAAAAAGACAGATTTCAAAAGTAATTCACACATAAAAATGCCATCTCCTTAAAATGTATCAAAAGAATACACAGGAAAATAAAGGACTCACAAAGGTATTTACTCTGATTTACCCTAATTTTGAAAGATTTAGTGAAGACTATGCTACAGCTATTTCTTGATAAATATTTTGATTCAATTCCTCTTCTACATGTGTTTCTAAATCAGATTTAATAGTTAGATAATTTACCCTGCTACCCTTCTCATGATGCAACTCCCATGATTTTGCTGGGACAGAACTGTCTGATCGTTGCATCTACTACACTGCAACAACAGTCTGTTACTGGTTTCAAAAATAAGACAAATCCTCATTTCCAATTAAGTTGATTATTCATCCTCTTCTCAGAATTACTATTGTCCCAATGCTATGAGACCTGCAGTATGCACTAATATTACACTGTAATTCTGCAGAGAATCTTCTGGTATATATTGCAGTACGACAGTTCAAGGGACCAGAAAAAAAAACCCAAACAACTACTCTTACTAACTTCGGAACAAACACCTCGAATGAACGGGGTTGTGTGTGTACATATGGCAGAGATGCTCCAGCAGTGACACAAGCAGCAGCTGGTTTTGGATGGTCGAAGTGAAATTCACAAACTTTTGCGATCCATTTGCAACTCGCAGCTCCGCAGGCACATCCGATTCTGGAAAACGAGTCAGACAAATGCATTTAGGTGTCAGCATTCACCTATTTACCAAAACATCCAGATCACACACCAACTCACAACTTCAACACAGCCCCAGCTCACAAAAGGACACAACACAAGCTGCCACCAAGCGAGAAGCGTAAGACACTAATTATGACCCTAATTAATTTTTTTAAGTGCATATGGGAGGAACCTAACCAGAAAGAACGAGGTTCGCGCCGACGGAGGGGGAGCTCCCACATCGGCCGCAAGGCAGGGCGCACTGCCAAGGGCCTTCACGCTCTTGCATCACCGCCCGCGGCTGCCGTTCCCTCGAAGTGAGGGGGAAGTAAAAAAAGGAGGAAGGCGGTACTTCTACCCTCCTCCTCACCCTGCCAACCGGGGGGAACCGGGGGAAGCCACGGCCCCGCAGTCATCCGCAGGAACGGGAAGAACCCTCCCTGTTCCCTCACACCTCCCTCAGAGAACAAGGCTGCCCCCCCCTGCCTCTCTTACCGTCAAACCGTGGCTCCGGGCTCTCCTCTGGAAACTCGATAGCGGGCGGCGGCGGGCGGGGGGCCGTAGCCCTCAGCGGGAACCCGCCCGGCCACATGCTGGGCACTGGGGTCCCGGCCTTCGAACCAGCCGGCAGAGCCGGCCCGCCTCCCGGTGGGCGGCCCTGGGGGCCGGGCTGCCGTTTATGGCCGCGTTTTGAGCGCAAAGGAACAATATGTTAACCGGAAAAAATAGACAGGAGACGGTTAAATAGGGCTCTGAAGGCAGAAACGGGTGGGAATGCTACGGCCGAAGACGGGACTCGTACCGAAGCTTGGAGGTGGGGAGCTGAGGCGTCCCCTCACGCAGCAAGGACAGTATAGATCCCCTACCTCCGCGCGGGACTCTGGCTCCCCGCATTGCCCGGGAAACTCCCGGCGGAGCTCAGAGGCCCACGCCACCCCTTCAGACCCGCACACAGCACCCAAATAGCTGCGTTCCCGGCCTCTGGCCCTGACAGGGGGTCGCTGAGCCCCCTCTAGCGGTTCTCGGCAGCGGCACAGGGGCGGTGCTGGTCCCCGTGTGACCCGGAGGAGCTCGCTTCTCCCCCCGCCGCCGCCACCGCCTCCTTTCCTCCCCCCGCCCGCTTGCCCGGCCGGCGCCGGGCCCCGGATGCAAGAGGCCGGCGGAGGGACGTCATTGTTCCCCGACGGGCTGTAACA
>JAAGNO010027005.1:6946-20995 GCA_033439905.1 Ceryle rudis
TCCTAGCGAGAAAGTTTCCCCTAATGCCCAGATTAAACCTCCAAAGCCATAATTTGTAACTGAAGTGCCTTGTTATTTTCACTGCTTGCCATTACTAAGGAGAGTTTGGATCTGTCTTCACAACCACTCTTCAAGTAGGCTTCTACTAGACTGCCCCTTAGCTTTCTCTTTCCCATCTTATCAAAGCTCTACCAGTAGGTTATATGCTCTATTCCCCACTAGTAGGCATCCACTGGGCTCTCTCCAGTTTCTCCACAGTCTTCGTGAACCATGGAGCTCAAAACCAGACACAATATTTCATGAGCAGCCTCACTAGAACAGAGTAGAGAGAAGTAACAGCTTTCCTTTGTCAGCTGGCCATCCTCCTGTTGCCCAGTATACACTTTTCCTGGACTGTGGCAAGAACTCAGTGTTGGCTCATATTCAGCCTGATTCCACTGGAGCTTCCTGGTCTTCCTCAGCCAGGCTGCTACTCAGGGCATTTGACTAATGAATGATCAGAATAAAAATAACGACTCAGACATACAATGTATTAACAGATGTCTTTGTTAAGATGATGGTTATCAAGGCAAGGAGTTTTCATAGACCTTCCTCATCCGTCTCATTCCAACACTGCATTTCAGCCAGAGTTTTTTATCTCTCTGACTACTGGTTCCAGTTTTGGATCCGAGGGAGCTAGAAATGCATGTGTCTGAAGCATAAAATTGGAACTTTATTCTTTGTATTACCTTCAGCTACTTCATAAGGAAAGTGACTAAAACAAGATGGTAGCTCTAGAGAAAAACTGAAATGGTGACTACAAGAGCTGAGGAGCAATCATAAATAGTCCAACTCTAAGATGTCACTTAAGAAGAATGAGTAAAGCCAGATCACATTCATGTCACAACACTTCAAAAGCAGGATTTCAGTGTTACTGCGCTATTTGGTTTGCTCCTGAGGCCTTCTCCATGGCAGGAAGGAGCTATTCATCAGTTCTGTGCATGCTATTGGCAGTCCACCTCTCAACTTAGACCTTTACTGTAGATTGCCTGTAAAACTAATAAGGGCGTAGGGAGTTCCTAAGTAGCACAGGCCAAGTAGCCTCCATCTTACCTTCTGTTTCCCCCTACTAACTGACTTAGTGGAGCACAGTTACTTGACCAGGTCTGCAAAATGACTGTTTGTGAAGGGCTGCTTCATGCCTTGAGATTTGCTCAGTCTTCAGTCTATCCATACCATCTAGACGACGTTAATAGCCTTTGAGATTTTCCTTATCCCTGGATCTCAGAAAGTAACACCGCTTCTGTGGGTAATCACATTAGCAAAGTCATACGTGCCTCTTGGGCACTGCTAAAAGGTCATCAATAAATGCTTAACAATTATTTGCATGGGGGAAATAAAACGAAAATGTAGCCAGCCAAATTGCATCAAGTGTAACAAAACAAAATATTAAGATGATGGATAAACAAGTATAGAAGATACTGCATTTCAACTCTCTGCGGTCCTGAGCAATCCAGGAAATACAACAGCGTTAATTAGCATTGGATTTCTGAATATCATCACACAAAATCAGTAAAAATGAGTGTCAAAGTATTTTCAGAGAGAAGAAAAAAGAAGAAACTAAAACCCAAGGTAAAATTACAGTAATTCTATATCTGTTACATTGCATATTATTGAATTAACAGAACTGGAGACTTTTGGTGTCAGCCTGAGAAGACCACAAGCCACTGTGTATTATATGAGCTTAGCACCATGGAAACCTAGTGAACAGGGAAAAGGTTGGCATATTTTGACTTTTTTCTTTCATAAAACATTTCTGCCACTTCTATAATATAAAGAATGACCAAGTGGGGCTGTGATTTAAAGAAAATTTCCTCTTGCAAAGGTTGCTTACCACCAGAACATGAGCTTGCCTCACAGATAACCAAGGTCTACAAGAAATTTTTAGAAAAAAGTGAAGACAGATTTCATCTTTGATCTCAACTTTGAATAGAACACATTCATACTTATTAAACTGTAAAGGGTTATCTACCACTCAATATCCAGCTAAAAATGACATATGGACACATGACACAATGGTACAGAAGCAAGGAAACAGAGAACAGCTCGAGGGTTGCTCTGCTGTGATAAGCTGGTGTATCTGAAGTGACTAGATAAAATTACTCTGTAAAACTGTCTCAAAACAAGAGAAACAAAAAGTTTTGCTCAAGGTACATGTGATGGCAGTCTGCTCATTCTCCAGTGCTCCCAGGAGCAGCAGCTCTGGTGGGGCCCTAGTGGTGCAGGTCTGGCAGATCCATTCTACTCTACACATGAGGACGCAGAAGGTGCAATGAAAAGTTATTGGATTGTATTCCCAAATATGTCTTTTACTTCTGTAAGTCTTTCCTGTTCAATTTCTTGTTTCCTGCTATAGGTGGTTGTTTACTTCAATCAAATTACAGAAGGAAGAGAAGATTTTATCAAGTTGAAAATACTTGGGGCTGAAGTAGAGCTGGTTGAAATGTTTTATTAACAGTTCCTTTTCTTACGCCTTCCCAGCAAACACATTTTTTCCAGTATGACTGTATTTTTTCTTTAATTTCCATGTACTGTTTTTCTAAAGCCCATTGAACATTTTTCCTGCCTCTTATGCCAGATGAATTCTCCCAACTGTAAACACTTCATTATCTTTTTCAGTGAAGAAGCTGTGTGGAAAAACTAAAAGGCTAATAAATTTTATTTTGCTTGAAGTTTGCTTTTAAGAAATAGAATATAGAGATCCTTCTTTCTGTACCTGAGGCAGAGCTACACTAAAGAAGATGTTTGGCTCCTTTGTTAAGAGACAAAAGCTAGACCTGCCAGTTCCCAGGCAGCTTCCAACATTAAGAAGAGCAGAAAAGAGGGAACTGCGTTTCATTGTGGTGGTTATCTTAATGCTGTTCACACCTGGATGAGGACTACTAGGGACTAAACAGTGGGCAGAAAAGTGGAAGGAGTCCCCTGAAGTCTCAGTCTGGTAGCCTGGATTGATGCTGCCAACATTTTTTTATTTTCTTTATAATAAATTCAGGGACTGATTAGGACAGATACGCAGGAAAAGGGAAATGGCAGCTAACTGCAGGAAACACTCTTCAAGAGACAAAGGACTGTATCTCTCTTGAAAATTTCTTTCTAAAACAATGAAGATGAAATTCTGTGTCCTGTTCAACATCTTGCCATATTGACAAATGCTTTTCATAATAATTATTCTAATTCAGTAACAAAATATGGATTAAAAATACAGTAAATTTCATAGCAAGGGCCAATTTTCCAAAGACAGGACTACAGTTATGTGCTGCCACTTAAACTATATTGGCAAATTCTCAGAATTTTCTGGCATTTGCAGATTTTGTGGAGTATTCCTAAACCAAATAATCACAACCCTCATGTTTTTTTTCAATTTTCTCAAGGAATACTTACACAAAGGTCAATTTTTTTTTCTTCTATTACTATTTATAGGTGACCGCAAATAGAATATAATTATTAAATTCATTTTTTACTTAAAAAAAAAAATAATCAGGAAAGCAAAGGTCAAGCAGCCATCAAACATAAAATCAATTTCATCGAAAGTGCAAAAGACCTCAGGGATCCAAGAAATGCCCAAATACTTTATTAACTCACATGACCCACTGTTTCCTTCTGTTATACAAGTAATGAAACCTGTTATGATATATCATGATGAAGATAAGGTGTGCTGTGTTTTGAAACAAGTGCATATAAGTTGCACTACACCACCTACAAGACATATCCTTGAAAAGAAGAGTATTTGTTGAAGTAGCCTCACAGAGAAGATGGTTAATGTCCTAGGGACTTATAAGAGCAGGAATTCCTTTCTTGGGGACATACTGCTTTGATCAAGATACCCAGTTCTCACCAAAAAGCAATGAATATGTAGATGAAGGAAAATCAGTAATGAAGTAAATAATGCCTAGAGTTCACTTTCAGTCTATTCACATCCTTATGGTTAATTTAAAAGCTGAATATGTAAAATGATGATCATCTAAATTCTGGATCATTTAAAGTGCCTGTTTCACTAGGTTATGCATTCAGTTAATGGAGAAATGAAATTAAAGAAAGGTGCAGAGCATTATGGCCTTCAAGAATAAAATGCACTTTAATATTGATAGCTGTTTAATCAGGAAGAGATCAATCAGAATATACAGAAAATCTGATGGAATACAAACCCAAATTTCAGGCGCAGAGGTTGGGTTCAGTTACTGTGTTCCCCTGATGTCATTTACAAATAGCTTTGGAACACCTGAAGTGAATTTCAGCTTTCTTATTTAACATGGCATCACTTATTACAGAAGATAATACCACAGCTCACTAAAACATTCTGTTATCAATTGTAGTTCAATCGGGTAGAAACAGTTTCTGGCAAATTACAAGAGAAAAAAGCAACCTGATTGCAAAGCTCAAGATTTTCAGCATCTCAAAGGAAACTGAGAAGGATATGAGAAGGGTTAGAATAAATCTGATTAAGATAAAAAACCCCTCAATATTCACGACTGAGAAGGCAAATGAACTATAGATGAAGATCATTATACTAATTTCAAATAAATCAAAACCTCCTCATTCTCAAGATTTTAAATCCAAGTCCAGTTTATTTTAGTCACTTTTGCTTTACAAGAACCAAGTGGCTAAACTGCTCCAAACTAATAGCACATTTGGATCTGAGAAATGTTGATGCCAAAAATGGTGAGATTTTTGAGCTCTTTGGAAGTTCTTATGCTAAGTAATCTCATTAAGTTTAGCTCACAGATTGTATCTTTTGCTGGAAATAACAGCACATTTGCCTTTGAAGGAAATGCTGCTTTGTATAACTTATTATTCTCACCACTATATTGCTGAAAGCTCCAGTATGAAGTCAGGCTCAAGCTACCATGGATGCTGCATAAGGAGAAGAAAGTAAAAAAAAGACTGTCCTTGCTTCACAAAGTTAAGCTTAAGACAGGGGACGACAGATGAATAAAGGACAGATGGGCAGAACAACAAAGTAGTATCACATATCATAACAACCAATCAGTAGTCCCAGGCCATCAGTAGCCCACCTGTAGTCACGTACTTTGTCAGCACTTGAAACTGAAGATGTGATATGAAGAGCAGGGGATGCTCCCAAAAAGCCTCTACCAAGCATGAGGGAAGTATGAAGGGAATAAGGGGTGCTTTTTGAAAAATGTAACAAGATGAGGATGATGGAGGCTGGTGTTGACACTTCTGCATCAAAGAAAAGGCATTAGCAGGGAGACAAAATCTCATGTGGGAGTTCAAAACCCAACAGGTATAGCTCGTGTACAATGTTAACAGGGAGATGCAACTAGGGCAACACAAAGTGGCAGGACAGAAAATCATTTGCAGCATCATTTTTTAATAGATAGGAGCAGGTCATGACTGCATTTGCCAAGGCCAGCTGATAGGACATTGCAGTAGTCAAGACAAAAGATAACAAGCTGAGACAAGAATTTTAGCTCTGTGGACTGGCAGGAAACAAGTATTAAAAGGGAACTCAGAAGGAGTTCAGTAAGGCTTAGACATAGCCTGAGGCAAAGTGAGCTCCAGAGTCCAAAATTATGTTAGATAACAAGCAGGTTGCTACAGTAACTAAGAAAGCAGTAGCTGAGATGTCTTAGAGGGAAGCAGGAGATCAAGGTTTCTTTTCAGCTATGTTGATATTGATGAGAATGTCAGAGAAAAATGTCAAAATTTTATTCCAGACAGAGGGAAGCATGGCTGGGACAGGGAAGGCAGAAAGCAATCCAACAGTGTTCACAGCATGAAGCCCTAAAGAGAAGCTGACAGCATAAGGCTGCTGCTTGTGAGCTATAAACCTTCAACTCTACCCTAAAGAAATGAAGAAAAGAATGAAGAGCAGGCATATGTTTTCATCTAAACGATCTGTGCTCAGCCTTCACGATACACCCCAAAAAGCCACAGAAAACCCAGCACATAAAGTTTCCCCGAGGTTGCAACCATTAAATAAAAGTTTTACGAACAAACAAACAAAAAACTGCACCCTAAAAAATACAAGACTCTTCCTAGAATAAGGTTTCCAATACAGTTTATCTCTGCTATTTAAAAGTTCTTATGCTGTTTTGTTTGTTTTTTTTTTTTTTTACCTGATACTGTTTGTCTTCCCAGTTTCTTCATTTAAGCTATTTCTTCTCTTTGAGTGAAATTTTTTCTCATCTTTAAATGTGCTTCTCTGGAACAAAAAGAGTGTGCACTGGAACAGGCTGCTCAGCGAGGTGGTGGGATCTCTGTCTCTGGAGACTTTCAAAAACTTCCTGGACTTGTTCCTGTGTGATCTACTCTGGGCGACACTGCTCTGGCAGGAGGGTTGGGCTAGATGATCTTTAGAGGTCTCTTCCAACCCTTACCATTCTGTGATTCTCCTTAGTTATACTGATTTTTAGCATCAAAATGCGGTCCAGACACTGGCATACTGGAATCCAACCCAGCTGCATTAAAACACACATTTCAATCTCCAAACCTCTGCCCAGTCTACTGGCCAAAAGCTTTTCCCAGAGATAAAGAGTTAATCAAGCAAATCAGTGTCACTATGAAATTCTGCAATTCTGATTGAGAAGTCCCTTCACAACAAACCAGGCTCACGCTTGGAATATTTCTTCCGAGACTACACTTAGACCCTTAAAATCAAAAGAAAGGCCTACTTGAGACAGAATTCTGCTCTTGGCAAGGGAGGCATACCAAAGACCTCATGCAAGCCACCAGGGACTTTGCTATTGCTATTGATTGTACAAGGAAGGTTCACAGCAGTACAGGACTTCAAGACAAATAACAGGATAAATAAATAATGTTGCTGTTATTCTGCTGACAGGATAGGAAGTCCCTTCCCAGCAAATCTGTAAATGCCCATTCACAAACCCAAATGAAACTTCAGGTAAATGTAACTGTCCTGAAGTTATTGCATCAAAGAACCAGTGGGGAAAGCTTGTTATCATGTGGCAGACCATTTGGTCTACTCAGCTTCCCCACAAGGGTCACAAATACAAGACTCAGCAAGAACTGAAGACAGAGAGTAAAAAACAGACAACCAAAAGTCTTAGCAGTATGCTCAGTTTCATTTCTAACTCTGAAATAGCTTTGGAAAAAATATTCTATGCTGTAATAGTTCCCATTGTTGGAAAATACATGCTGAAATTCAAAGATTCAATTACTTTTATTTTACATAATTTATTTTAAATGGGAAATTATAGTGTAATACAATTACACTTGCCTATGCCTTCAAGGCTACTACAGCCTTGTCTCCGGTGACAGGTATCTTCCTGGCCAGCACCTTACACTGAAAATGTACTACTATCTGCTCCATTTATTTCAGCTTTGGGTCTCTGTGTTGTAAAAACAGAAGACGACCATGATTCATAGACTGCAAGATCTTAAATAGCAAGAATTTCTTAAGGTTAAGAAAGTAAAGGCCAAGAATCAGTCTCAGTGCTAAAGTGGAGCAAACATGTCACAGTCCACAGCTGCTTCACATCACTTTGAAGGCAGCATAAACCATGTACATCCTCCAGATGTGCCCTAAGGTGATGTGTAATTCAACATTGTAGGAACAAATATTGGCTTAATGTAATGATATATAGAGAAGATTGTAGCTTTGGAATCCTCAGAGCAACTCTTGTGTACTGATGAAAAGTCATTTTTAAGACCTACCTTGTCCATTAGGAGTAGACTCTGTCTAGTACACACTAGACTAGAAGCCTTTCTGTGCTTCCTACTGCCCTCCTCATGTCATTATCTGTTCTTCACGAGACTGAACTGAAATCAACCAACATATTTTATATCTAGGTCTTTATTTTCTTCACACTCCCTTAGGCCTAAAGTGACTATAGGGGAACTACATTTATTTTTGTATTCATAAGCACTTAATTCCTCTAAACCATGTTTTAGAATGCAAACACACACAGATGTGGAACCTTTGGGCTTGCGAAGCAAATGCCTCACCACCTTGCAAACACAGGGCAATACCCCACTTGCACAGCCATGCCTACCAATGCCTACTATCTTTGGGAACTCCAGCAGTCAGCATGTCATCTCTAATTTTCAATTTCTGCCTGCAGGCTAACAGCTCCAGCACTTCTATCTTTTCAATATGGCACTTGGTAATTATTTATGTGAGAATTTAAAAAGTACAGCATCCCTAAAGGATTATCTTAACTGCACAGAAAAATGGGAAAGGAAATGTTACGAATAAAGGCAATGAGAATTCTACTAACACTACAACAGTTTTGAAAACAACACCACCAATGTCTTCAAAGTTGCACACCTCAAGACTACAGTAAACTTCTCTGAGAAATCAAAAGAAACTAGGTTCTCACACTATGATATGATAAAGAAAAGGGGTATAAAGCTCTGCACAGAATGTGTATGTGCTGAGTGAACTGTCAGGTATGTCCACCAGCACAGCCTGTAAAGCAGCTGCTCCATCTACACAAGATCTCTCTTCCTTCTATCGTTTCCACTTCAGCTGAAATGTCAGAAATTGGTGCCTAGGGAGAAAAAAGCAGAGTGTGCACAGGAGATGAAAGGCATGCAGGCATAAGAGCCACTGTAGAGTTAAAAATAAATAAATAAATAAAAGCTGATTTACATTAGCAAAAAAGGTATGTTTGCAAAGCCAGCATGCTTTAATATTTAAAGATGTATCACATATCAATAGCCTGTGATTACCTCACTCTGAATTACTGCATCCTATCATGGCTGCAGTAAGGGAGAAAAGACAATCTCAATTTCTCAGTATAAGAAAGGGGAACTACAGCATTTATTTGCATGTTGCCTTTCCATCTACGTGCAGTTTTATGCAGTATTTAAAACTGCATTCTTTAGGGACTATCTTCACAGCTTTGAAATAATATTTAGTACAACACTTAAATGTATTTACACTAAACGGTTAAATAGAAAAGTGGGGACACAGAATATCTAGCCACCCTGAACTCCCAACACTGGAAATCTGTATTCCACAGAGTAAAAAACATATAAAGAGTCAGTTGTTGTTATTTGCCAGTTCCCTCAAGGGAAGTAAAATGATTTATTCTTGTTGGTGATTAGTCATGTGGTCTTGTTAACCGGGAGTTTTTTCCCTGATCAGTGTTCCAGATAGATATTTTCCTTCTCTCATTAAAATTATTTGTATTTCTGTATTTCCTTCAGTTCTTGAGTGTTCATAAATGGGGGCAGGGAAGACCAGTACAATAAAAGTACAAATTTCTAATATTTGAGATTGGAAATGGTCTTGAATGGTGCAAAGCCCTTCATTTCAATGGGCTCTATCCCAGTCCTTCATCCCTGCTAATGTCATATGACAACACCCTTCCAAACTGCTGTTTTGAAGACTCTAACCAATTCTTCCACTACTTTTCAGAGCTGAAAACACCCTTTTGCAATCAATTTAACCTAGATGTGCTGGATTTACATCCAGAGATGTTGGCCACAGATACATTAGGAAGACAGAAAGAGTGGATCCCCCAAAGGCTTCCTCCCATGCAGCCACGATTCCCCCGCCCGCTGAGAACCTGGCAGCACTGCAGCAAATGACAAGGAAAAATGATGGCAAAAGTTGCTGGCTTGAGTGCAACTACTCAGAAACCTTTACTGTTGATCTGAAGGAGAATTCACAGCGAACAAGACCCTTCTGAATACATTTAGTGCAAGTCATAGCTGGCATCACTTCCGCATCTCCCCTTCATCACTGAAGTGGCCATCAGCTTCCTCCACACTACAGCTGAGATCAGCTTGCCTGGTCTCTTTGCCAGTAGTGGCTCTTAGCATTTCTTAAGGGCACTTACAATGCCTCACAGCACTACCTGATAGCTCCAGGTTGGAGTTGGTAAGCCACTATGCAAAATTCAGTTATTTTCAGCTCTTCTTTCTGATTCACTTAAAAAAGGCAGCCTGATGATGAGATCGTTAGGTCCTTTTGCCAGTAACGTCCTTCCACGGTCTGGTACTTCTCTAAGAATGTGTTTACAATGCAGCTGGTGTCCTCTCTAAGGCTCGGGTAGATCTTTAGCTCTTGAAATCCTCTGTTAACGTTGAAATAAAAATAATAAAAAATCTGGTTTTTTATTTAAACTGTTTCTTTCTGGTGCCATATTGCTTTGTTACCTTTACACTGCACTTGGTCATTCCCTGTTTAAGCTCTCCATCAGTTCAGATAGCACTACTCACAAAGATGAATTCTCCTATTTGATTGATGCTTTTTCTTACAAAAATCACTGTTCAGCTTCTCACTTTTGAGAATATCTGTCTTAGCATCAGCGATTTCTGTCCTTGTCTAGACAGCTACTCCTTTTAGTTTAGCCTCATACTTTTTGGAGGTGTTTTTTGTAGTAACGTTTGCATTATTCAACCAATAATAATGCCACAGCATAGAAGGATGTTTGGTAGTGTTTATCTTGAGCTGATTTGTTTCTTAGTTGTTCAACTCAGACAATGTTTTGTCCTCTGCATACAGCCATGAAGATCGAACTCCATAGGGCTGAAAGCTGTTCTGCAAGGTCCTCTCATAGTCTGTCGAAGTCTTTTGGAAACCAAAGAAATAAGAGGAGCCTATTCTTTTATACACTCTTCCGGAATTGCTAGGACACATAGTCCATCCAAACTGCTGAGCACCTCAGCTGAACCTGTTCTTTCTTTTGCACCCAGTGTCTCTTTACCCTTCTTAGGGTAGAAGCCTCTGCATGTCCCCAGTTGCAGTATTCCACAAGATCACTGTCAGAGCAGTCTAATAAAACTCCAACATTTCCACTGTTGAGGAAAAATTTCTTTTGCCCAGTCTTCATTGCACAACATTGCTGTCAGGTGCCATCAGCTTTTCCGATGTGATTTCATCCATTTCCATCCCCCAGGGGTTTTTCAGCCTCTTGCAGCTGGTATTAATGCAAGGCTCAGGGTTTCCAGCTCCAGCTCCTGCTTGGCATGAGGGTTGTCTAGAATAGTTAAAGATTTCTTTCAAGGGATACACACATCTGCATCTACTTTTCCTTCTGTCTTATCTAGGAAAGTTTTTTCTTTTTTTTAATGTGTTTGGCACATTTTCCCCATTTACTCTCATTCTGAAATGTTTTGTCTTCTCCCATTATAGCAGCAGCATCTGCTTTGTTACATTTTTCATCTTCTTCTGTCTGCCCCAACAATGCTTTTCTCTAGTGGTTCAGCTTCTGCTACTCCTTCTGTGCCTTATCATTCTGGAGCTCTCCCTTCTCTCGGCAAAGGGCCACATTTTTCACTGCCTGTGATTTTCTCCAGTTATGACTCTCGCAGTTTAATAACATTGCTGCTGAGCTGATCATGGAGCTGCTGAGTCCCTTTCACCTGTGTTTGACAAAGCCTCAAATGAATTCCTCAGCATCAGTCTGAGCTTTCTCAAGGTGTCTTTCTGCAGATCTGTTTTGTACTGTTTGCCAATGCTGACTACTGCTTGAATGCGCTAACCTGTGGCTTCATTTATAAGCCAGCAATGCCAGGAGGTACCAGTGATTGTTTTGAGTAAATCTTGGTCAAATGAGTTGAATTTTGTTTTGCCACCTATCAAATGTGCATGGCTATAGGAGTAACTACAATGCTTTCAAGAAGAAGCATGAAATCTGACTTAATGACCCTGCCAGGAGAGGAAAGAATCTAGCTTTTTAGGTCAGACTCTAGTGTCCTACCTCAGGTTATGGCCTCTGCTGCATTATTAAAGAAGGAAAACAGTACAGCATGATCCTTCCTGGTTTATCCTCCCAGTTTTCAACAAGAAAAATTATAGACTTCCTGCACCACATGTTTCACCAAAACCACTGTGTTTAAACAGCCAGTAAGGGAAATACTATTAATGATTACTTCTAAATTCTATTTGAACTGATTTACACTTTGGCATCCATTACATTCTTTGCCAATGAGTGACATAATGCAACTAAAAATTGTGTAAAACACCTGTTTGATTTTTTTAACCACTTGAGAGGTCCCCTGAACACTCTTTAGTGATATCTTAAGAAAAACCATGAATATTTGTTCACACTATCTACCTCACATTATTTTATACCATATTTCCTGCACTGTCTTTTCCTGTGTCATCTCTTGATTACCTACAAGTGTAGCTCATCTAGCCCCTTGACATCATAATTTTTTTAAGCTTTTGCTGGTGGACCTTGGAAAAAGTATTCTCATATCCACATGCTCATAATCCACCTTCACAGAGCTATAAATACATTTCTAGGGCATCACATTCTCACAAAAACCCACTTCCCACATTTACTCATGGACCCAGTAGTTCTATTTTTATTACCATTTATATGAATTTGAAAGTATGTAAGTTGGACCTACTGATCTTTAGTTCTTGTCACCATTACAGGAAGTCTTTATAAACACAGATGTCACATTTCCTATCTTGCATTCCTCTTCTACTGCTATCAGTATAAGCAGTAGCTTACTCCAAAGCAAATAATTCAGCAGTTATGTAGAGGAATTCTTTCAGAAGTCTGAACAGGACTCTTTAGAGGAACCTTTAAAAGTTCTAAAAGAAGAGACTTAAAACTCCAGAGACTTCTAACAGTTCCTCTAAAGATAAGCTTGGCTTTCAGAAGGAAGTCATCTGGCTTGATATAGGCTTTCTGTATTTATTACCATACATTTTCCCAAGACATTTCACCCATGGAACCACACTGGTTGATATTTACCAGGCTTCCCTATAGATCATTATTCCATCCTGGGTCCGTAGTAAAAGTCTTGTCAAAATGAAAGTCGTATTGTCACATTCTGTCAATAACACTGGCAGTAACACCTCTGTTCTTATTGCTATGTTCTTTGGTCGTAGATCTTTTACCAGTGGTTGACTTTCTAGTAACTGGCTTGGATCCAGAATAGATGTTGATGAAACTAAGCTGATGAGCAACTCTTCTGCAGCAGTTTCCATCACAAGCACTGCTTGGTGATGATATGCGTAACCACTATAATCTGAATAGCTGAGATTTCTTCTCTAAAATAGTTCTCATCTCTTCTTGATACGTTTATTTGTCTGAGACCAAGGTTGTCGCCTCCATCACAATATAAAGGGTCCTTATGAACCTTTAGAATTCTTTGTCTGAATTATTACACTCACAATCTCACAGTCAAGATGTCAGAGTTGTTTCTTCCCATGGTGTTGGCAGACCTTAACTTTTCAGGACCTTAGCTTTTTGAAGCTATTATTTACCATGAGCCTCCTTAAACTACAACCATCAAGTAGTGTTTTGTGCAGTTACTTTTACCACATTGGTAACCTGGTCCCATTTGACTGAGCTCATTTTACTGATCAACAACTATACCAAAATGCCACATACCTACCCTTCATTATTTTCAACACAATTTAGCATTTTTTATTCTTAATGCCCATCTTTTGCTCTTTCAAAGGCTTTTGTGTTTCTTGATATAGCAGCAGTACACAGCTCTTTCTGTGTTCTTTCTGTTAAAAGACTATGAAAAATGATTTTTGTAACTATATGAATATTGTATTGTCATACGTGGAAGAGAATCCACAAAGAGCTCTTCTCTTGACACCGACTCAGCACAATGAACACAGTAACTTTAATCACAGACAGGTACACTAACATAACTGAGGTTTGTTTCACTAACAGTTGGAAATTCTCAAAAAGCAGATATTCTGAATATATTTCAGTATCTTTAATTTTCATGAATTTTCCCCCTTATCGGAGAGTGCTCAGTCAGTTACTAGTTTTCTTCCTTCAAATTTCTGCCATTATCCAATGTAACCAGCAGGTTTTTTATGCAAATACACATTGTCCTCAGTATGTTTGCCCTTCATTCAGATTCTCATTTCATGGTAATCACACAAGGTCTGTTTCTTTTTAAAAACACGCTGTACCAACAAGATAAAGAACATAAAAGGAATCCAAGAAAAAACTCAGCTGAATGACATGAAAAGCAATAGAATGTCTATTTATCAGTTTCTATTCCTTGAACACATTGATTATACAGGAAAGGATTGTTAATCATCATATTACTTTGTCTCATTTTTCATTCCCTTTTCCTTGTGAGATATGCCTTTAG
>JAAGNO010027005.1:21017-35031 GCA_033439905.1 Ceryle rudis
TACAGGAAAGGATTGTTAATCATCATATTACTTTGTCTCATTTTTCATTCCCTTTTCCTTGTGAGATATGCCTTTAGAGCAAAGTCAACTCTCTTTTAAGGTAACAAAATTATAATTAAATCCATTTCTGTCCAACTGGATGAAATGCAGCGTCTCAAAGACATCACTTTTCTATCTGGAAAAAGGAATGTTTTGGTTTGTGTCTGGTTCTCATTCATTCAGATGTCCTAATGTTTAATAGTAAGAGGTAATCTAAACTTTTTCATAAAGACTGAAAAGTTCTTCAGAAACTTTAGAAACAAAAAGTCATCCCCCCCAAAAAATGCACCATTTTTTGCTACCAGGTTTTGTAAAATGTAACACTTCTGTAGTATGTTTAATAAAGAGGTATCTTTTTTTTCCTGTAATGGATCTGCATACCAGAACATATGTAAGTGTAGAAGTGCAAGAGTATGTGCAGTTACTCACCTCTGATCTCAATTTATGAGAAAACAGAAATTTCTTATAAAACAATATTTCAGTGGGGGGAAAAAAAAAATATCAAGCAAAACTTCCCAAAGCTGCATATGAAGTCATCTACTCTGTTCACTTTGTTGATCTAGTTTTTACTCACAAAGAATGTGTGCCTTATGATGTTGTCTATGACACTAGTAGCAAGTAACATTATCATGTGGACTAAAACCTCACAAACTTGGAATGATGTTCTTCTGCTAGGTTAATGTTAAGCAACTGAACAGATGCCTACAACAGACTTCTCATAATGAGAAACTTTATAAATACAATTACATTTGTAATTTAAATCATTTTATGTAATATCATTAAATACAAAGACTGTCAGAAACAGAAGAGGGGAAAAAAAAAAATGAATGTTACTGCTTGTTCTGTGATTTCCTGCCAGGATATTAAATTCTTTCAAAATGAGCCACACATTTGTAACACAGACACTGTAGGATTAGGAAGACTGTGGGATCAAGTGTTCCAAAAACCAAAATGGAAATGCTTATCTAGTTATGGAAAGTGGATGAAGCTATTAATCTCAACAGAGTAGCATATTGTGTGCACAACCTACGTCCACCAAACGCATGTGCTAGCTTCAAGTAATTTATTTTTTTTTAATAAATTGCAAATTTCAAAGAATATTCTGCATTTACCGAGGCAGCTGTGAAGATTCCACAAGATCTGACACATTAAAAGATTTTGAGTGAGGTAAAAGCAGACAGTTTATTAAGTTAGTACATAAAACATAACCATAACCTGCATCAGCAACCTACAGACACTCCTTAATATACTCATATTTTAGAGGAAAAAATCTTTAACCATATAATCAAATTTAAACTCTCTCTAACAGCTAGAATTATTTGGAAAGATTTCTCTTTGATATAATTATTTTCCAGCTAGTCTCTCAAATACAATGATACCAAACACCATTCCCAGCAGTGGTAAAACAGAGACTTTCAAGATTCTTGGACTTGGATACCTGTGTAAATTGGCCTGATTTTCCAAAATCACTTTGAACACAGCAGTTTCTTTGATTTTTGCTGACCATCTAAAAATGTAAGCAGATTTCCCTGGGAGACACAAATTCCTTCAGCATTTTCTTTTTTTTTTTTTTTTTTTCAAAACCTACATTTGGACCAGATAACCTCTAGAGGTCCCTTCCAGCCTAAAACATTCTATGATCAACAGTTTAGGTACATCCACACCTAAAGCAAAGCATTACTGTTTGGAAATCCCAACCTCTCCTTGAGTTGAGCTCCTTACCTGAGAAACTGACTGTCAAAATGAGAAGCTACACACCTAACAGAAGTGAGTCTGTACCACACCATGAGCAAGAATATCAAAGGAAAACACGTCTGCTTACCTTTGCCTTGCGAAAATGGTAGACTACCAGCATGCTTATGAAGTCCAGCAGCATACAGAGCGTTTGGAATGAGATGATAGCCAGCCGTAAATACTTGTCCTCCTGTGCATAGCAGGGAGTATCATCCGTACAGTAAGAACATCCTTCCCTGCAGGGTAGGCAGGTGTAGACTTCCTCCGACAACTCACCACCAGAAAAGCGATTTTCTGCATCCTTTCCTGGAAGCATCAGGAGGGTAAGGGGAGACACCTTTAGTTGTACAGGATAGGCAGCTCATCCATACAGGAGCAAAACAGTCCTCTGCTGACTCCCCTTCCCTGCCTGCCTGCTGGCCTCTCCCATTGTTACAAAAAGACTTGCCAGGGCTGCTTTTCTCATTTCACTCCCCTTTGTCACATTCATAAAATGAAGACCAATTTAGATGTGAGGCAAAGTGAGCTTATTAAAGGCCAGATGCTTTCCCATTGTATTTAAAGTGGGCTAAATCTGCATGGGAAATTCTTTGAAGTAGACTTCAGAATGGGATAAAAATTACATCAAAGATTTAGGAATAAGGAAAGGATTTTACACAGACACATGAAGAGCAGACCCATTAACTACTTGATGTTCACAGTACAAGCTCTGATCCTCGTTCAGATTGTGCCTCAATTTCATAGAGATGTTATTTAGTGAATTAATTAGCTTCAAATGAGATAAAATCCTTCTTAATTAACATTTGTTCAGCATGCTGTTGCATGACTACACTATGCTGTCCCCAAAACAAAACCAGTGCACTTATACTAAGTATGATTTTCCTTTGTTCACACAAGCACACCAGGAAATCCAGGAAATCCAGAAAACCTATTGGCAAGTTAGTATTTTGCCTGCAAAAATCAATGATTCTTGAGCTGACAGATTGTCCATCAAAGTGAACCCACCAAGAGAGCACAAAGGTGGATTCCTCTTTTTTCTGCTCCATAAACACTTGCCTACAACCCCCTGTAAGACTGCATACCCTATGGGCATTTAATGGAATAAAAAGGTGAAAGCAAAAAGCAGAACGAGAAGACGCGCTGAACTTGATGAAAATTCAATATAATATATAAAATTAATAGAAGCAAGAGAGGCTGAGGAGCTTCCAGAAACAAGAGAATCTGGCTGAAGCCAATCAAGGACTTCTTAAAATGCGCGGCAACTTCTCTCACTTTTCACAAGAGAATTGCTCCAATATCTTTGATCAAAATTCTCCCCCACTGCCACTGAAAGTAGTAAATCATGCTTTGTTTAGTCTTAATTCAAGAGACAGACTATTCTGCAATGTTGCACATGCCATATTGGCTTACAAAGCTCTCCTCCGATTTTTAGCTTGAAACTTTTGAAGCAGAAGGTTATCTGCAAGTGTAATTGTTTCTTGCTTCCTCAAGTCTATGTACAAATGTGCATGAGCACACATCTGCTGACAGGCAAAGCCTGGGGATGGGACAAAGAGGCTGCATACCCGAGTCTGTTCCATCAGCCCTGTGCTCTTTGTCCTCAGTGTAGGATGCTCCACTCTTGCATCCCTCAGAGAACAGGCTGGTTTTTCTCATGAAGACTTTGGAGATTTATTCTAAACAAAGATATTAGAAACCTAAATATAGCAGAGTAGTGCTAAGTTACGGTGGTAGCAAGATTTTCTCAGATACAAGCAGATAGCAAGAAGAGCTCTGGTGTCTTTTTGACCCAGGCGGTGGGAAGCAGGAATGGAAATGTTGTAAAATAACCAAGCTTGGGCATCCTAAGGAGGTGGGAGAACCTCTAGGATATCCTGAAGATATCCTAGCACTGGAACTTCTTCTCAGAGCAAACACCCATGGACCTCAGTTCATTATCACTCCAAGAGCTTTGCCAGAAACCACTTTCTCCTTCTCCACATCTAACATTGTATCTCTGTTTTCTGAATTACAGCCAGAGTAACAGGCCCACAATGTCCTCTTGTCAGAGACAGAGGTCATGGTCTCCCACCTTTCATTTCCATATTCAAATCAAGAGTGCACGACCTACTATCCAAGTTTTCCACTTTGTTTCCTCTACATCTACACCCATGTCAACCTGCTCTTCTACCACATACCTGTTCCTTTATAATTTCCATAGTCACCCTTCAATGACACCATCTCTAAAAAGCTGATTTAATCTCTTTAAAACCTCACATTTCTGAGCCACATGAGACATTTGTTAATATGTTATTGTGGCAACCAAATGAACTCTCTTCAGCATAAAAACCACTGAAAAAATATTATTTAAAATCTCAAGTTATGAAGTTACTTAAATCACAAATATTATATGAATGTGGCTTGATAATTTTGCATGGTCCTAAACTTTATATCCTTACTTTATTTCCAAAGTGCTCAACCCTGAAAGTTGTTGCAAATACATTAGATTCCATTTTAATCAAACATTTTCTTATCTGAGTCATGCATGAAAATTTCTTCATGTGTTTCTGCTCCTGCTCTATAGTAAACTAGGAAAAACACCAGTTGCATCAGCGATGCTGCAGTAACTCAGGGTGTGTGAATGTACGTGGAGCTGCTAGCATCAAAACCTGGTAATCAGCCATGCTCATAATCCTCACCCGAGAAAGAAATCACTGAAGTCAGTGACAGCCTTCACACGTGCAAAGATCTGCACATGCAAGTTCTATTGAAGAACCAAAGTCAAATGGTAGGTGTTAAAAAAAAAAAAAAAAAAAAAGAAAAAGAGAGAGAGAGAGAAATTCCCATTAAACTGGAAACCCCTCTTGGGATTTTTTGTGACCTTAGCACCATTAGAGATGGTAAAATCCCATATCCTGTCAAAAGAGCCACCTCTGGTGCAAGCACCTTTTTATACAGGGCAGGTTCCACATCCAGATGACGGGAGACTCTCTGCAATATATGGGTGATGCATTGCTAAAGAATGAACTTTTAGGTTGAACAAAGTACCACAGTTCTACTAAGGATCTTCTAATGCAAACTTGATTACCTCATGAGGTAGAGAACATAAATGCTTTGGAGAAGGGTGTTCCAAAAATGTTAAAATGTATGTAGCCAGCAGTTACTCTAATCTACCTGTACCAACTGCTACCTAAAAATCAGCCATTAGGAGAAAGTGCATAATCCTGTATTCGAGCACTTACAAGTTAATGCATCTTACATACATGAAAGGCAACCATTTGCAGAGTATTTCCTATGGAAGACACTGTCTATGCAGCATGGCATCTTGGCCCTAGCTGAGCCTGCAGAGGAGACAGATAAGCAATCTTTTATGCCTTCCCACCAGCAAGCCATGTGAAGTGTCCCTGCAAAGCCATTTTATACAGCTATCTTTCAGACTCAAACCAAAATGTTCATCTGGACCTAAAGGAGAACGTGGTTGCTGCTTGGAAGTCTGGCACTTCAGGCACAACATGCAACTGTAGTTAACCACATTGTGCTGCTGTGAAGAATCCCAGCACCACTGAGACATTTCAAGACACAACACACTCAATCCAATTTCTCAATCCACAGAAGCAGAAAATTAGTCTTTTTTTTTCTGTCTACCTACTTACATATCATCTTCAGACCTGCAAATCTTTCCTGCCTCTATTTTCTTCCACTAGGAACACTTCCTAAATGATTAACATTATTTCTCAGTTTTATCTCATCATCAAACTTCACCAACCTATCTCCACAAAGAGATCCTCAGGTCGGACATTTTCTGGCAAAACTGCTGGCATGATTCATGTCTAAAATTCCTGTATTGGCATAATTCTGAACCTCCAAATACATACTACAGCCATTTTAACCAGGTCATCTTTTCCTTTTTTCTTTTTAGGGAATACAGCCAGGTGACAGCTAGTAAACCACTGGTTCTTCTCCCATGATTTCATAATCATTTCCAGTCTCACAATAGCCGTCTCACTGTTCACTTTTTGAAATCACCTATAGAGCTTGGCAGATTAAGCTGCATCTGGATGAATTAAAGCAGTTCTTTATTACTAACTGTTTCAAACCCCATGTTCCTGGTAGCTCACAGTAATACATGGTCCAATCAAAGTGGCCCCAGATCATGTAATGATACACCCTAAAATATCAGCATATGCAAACACTTTCATAAGACAAATTTCACTCTATGTTAGATAATTAGAAAGTAAATATCCAATCTGAAGCAGCTATATAGGCTCCTACTTCTATAGTAAGTGGAGAAAAAAGGTTATTTGCCTGAAGAGCTGCTTTCCAATGCAGCAGAATTACCCTTGCGGTGGGGGGCACACTCTCAATGTTGACCACAGTTGAAAGCTACATGACTAATAAGTATCTAGCATATACTTTTCAGACAGACAATACAATATAAAATAAATCTCATCCCTAATGACCATTGCTGTTACGATATCTGGCCATGGTATTTTTGTGTGTTCTGGGGCATTTGGTATGACAAAAAAATTAAGTATTATTTTTTTAATATGCTTATTCAAGGAGACAAATCCCAACTTCACCATAACTCATACTTCTATATATGGAAACTTTATTTGCAGCTCCAGAGCTTTAGAAGAATACTTCTAAAGAAGTATTACGTCATATAATGCTGCATGTGACTTACCAGTACAAGACACCTGAATCTGTATCTGTGCATATCACAGAGGTGCACGGTAAGTGTTGAATGCTACTAGAGATATTTCTGTAGTGGAACGGGAACAGCTATGTTTGCACAAGGCAGGCAACAATACACATAGTCCTGGGCCAAGCTTGGTGAACGATTCTCAACCCCATGCCCTAGGCACCTCATACAAACTGCTCCCAGAGCAGAGAGCTAACGACGTGAACCTTTGGCTAAAGGGTAGTGCAAAGAAGCTGGAGATGGTATTCCCTCAAGAGCTGGAGGCAGAAGGGTGCCCTGTTGCACCTTCAAGCAACAGCTTTACACCTGTGACTGCAGCATGAGCTCTACTAGTACAACTGCACAAAAGCTGTGTAGTGATTATGCTTTGGTCATATGATGAAAGTAATAGACATCAACTTTGGTATAACCTGTTGAGCAGCAACTGAATTCTGCTTCCCTTCCTGTGGGCAACTCAGTCTAAGTACCACACAATGCGTGTCCTGGGCACATGTAGGCTTTATGTCATCCATTTCATACAGACAACTCTCAGGCTTGACCCATCTCTAATGCCTCAGCAGTAAATGGTAAGAGTTTTGATGCCACTTTGGATTCTGCTTTACAAACACAGTAAAATGAAAACAATTAAAGCCTGCACAAGGTCAGATGCTAGGGCATTCTACTTTGCCCTGACCAAAGAAAAAATTGCTAAATTAATTTTCTCAATACTTGAGCTTGAGCACAGATGTCAGAAATGTCTACTTCCCAAAAGCAAGACAACTTTTCATGTTTTTACATTTATTTACAAATCAAATATTCTACAAGTGGGTATGTTTTACAGGATCCTCAAGAGTGTCATGAATGACAAACCAAAGGGCTAGAACTCCTTAAGTGATTATATAATCTGAGAGTTGCAACCACTGGCTGTATAACCCTGATGAGGATAAAAAGGAGGCCTGCATTATTAATGCTAGTTCTGTTTTCTTCCTTTTTTTTTTTTTTAAACTCAAGCAAAGGCACTTACTCTGAAAGCTGTTCACTGAGAAGATGTTGGGATGATAGAATCCAGCCTTGCAAATACATTTGTAGGCTCCAAGCACAAATCCAAGGCCTTTAATTGGCATGCACTGTGAGAAAGGAAAAAAGAAAAGTCATGCAAATGATCACACAACTGTGCACTCAGAGGCACATTCAAGCATAAAAACATTACAAGACACTGTGAGCAGACTTCTAAGAATAAACAAGGCATCCCTACCAGTCTGACAGTATTTTATCTGCAACTTCTTCCATTATCATATATCACTCCATTTTATGTATTTTTCTTTCCTTGTTGTTCTTCACCAACAAATAGTAAAGGCAGCTATAATCAAGCCTATCCCACTGATAAACCGATCAGGTCAAATTTGACTTTTGCACTTTGGCTTTAGGTGGGACATCAGAGGGTTGCAATTTTTCCTGGAGTTTCCATCACTTTTCCCCAGCCCAGCAGGTGGGTTTCAGACATGCTGTGTGAGGAGAACACGGACACCCCCAGCCAAGCTGCCAACCTTATGCAGGCAGAATGTGCTGGTGCCTCTGCCACAGTAGCAGCCATACTGGAGCGGTGTGTGACCCAGTCAAAACAAAGCCAACAACTGGTTAGAGAAAGTTGCTGCAAACTTAAATTTGACCTAGGTGAAAAAGATCAAACCTATGCCAATGGGAGCCCAATAGTTCTAAACTCTCTTGACCATTTTTGAAGAAATAATTTGTGAAACAAGTTTTGGTTAAACTCAACTTCCCTTTTGCCTAATTTTGACATCAGGACAAACACAGCAAGTTTATTACAGTGACAGAACGTTTACTGTCAGACCATTTCTGTACAACAAATAGACTCTGCCTAGTATACAGAGGGAAGAAACAGTTCAGCATATAAAAGTAGACACCCTAGTAAAATTATTTTCTCCTAGTATAGTTTATTTCATTTTATCAGATCAAAGTAGGCATCAATGTAGTTGTACCTATAGTATAGGTATACCTATACCAGCATGCCTCCATGAAAAGGAACTAAACACCAGTAGATCCTCAGTGAACAACTGAATGATTTAACTAAAACACCCTCTGTCCTCTCACTTGGTACGTTTCACTGGTTTGTGACTGTGACTTTTTAATACACTTCAATCTCTAACTGCCTGTAACTGGGAGGAAGATGCAGAGGACAGGGCTTAGTAAAAGAGATCTGAGTTTCAAAATTCAAATTCATACCAAAAGAGGACAGCCTGCTCTAACACCTAAGAAAAACTCTTCTTTTAAATCTGAAATTACAGCTTTGTGACAATTCTGGCTGATGTTAGGAAAGCCACTTTGCTTTTCTTTGCCTCAGTTCCCCAGAAAGCATCATCTTTTCTTGCACCCTTTGCCAGTGTGATGTCCGTGCAGGCTGCATGGGCCTGAAGGTGCTATTGGAAAACAACTAATAAGCAGGAAACTGGCATGCAAGAAACATAGAAAATTCATTCAACCTTTGTATAAACATGAAAGCAAGGAAAAAAAAAAGTGGAAAGAGGAAGCACTAATCATTTTTCTTCACACTTTGTCCTCCCCCTACAGAAATGTGACTGTTGACAGGGTGGAGAACAGGAGAAATCAAAGTGGGATGAGGATGTGTGCAAGTCCAATGACAGCAAAACCTCTTTAACCAAGCACAAAAAAACCAAAAGTACTTAAATGACTAGAAAGAATTTTTGAGGGGAAACTTCCGTTCTGTCTTCTTGCTTTGTAATGGGAACGTACATACTTCTACAGAGACTGCATTTTCTTTTTGAAGGCAAGGAAGAAAAGAAGTAGTTTCCACTGTTTTCTGCACCCGTAGTACCATATCCGTAATCCATTCCCACTGAAGAAATTCTTCATAGGAAATACGTCACAAGCTCATGGATCTGTTCTGCATTAAAATAAACGCTTTACTGATGATCCTTTCACACACATCCAGTATTCACACCAAATAAAAGACCTTAACTTTTACCTTACTGTTGCTGACCAGTCTAGAACTTTGAACAAATATTTCAAATGCTGTTATCTAGGAAATTATCCTTGTTTCCAGTCTTTGGCAGCTGTAATGTACACCCTAAACCCCATCAAATCTGTTTCTTGCAGCCCATGTAATCCCATGCAAAGGTGTAATAGGGGTCAGAACAACAGTCTGTTGAAAGGAGGGAAGGAGAGGAGAGAAAGCAACCTCGATCCCTCTATATGCAGTTTCTGAAATTCCACTGTGCTCAACAATGCATGGAAACAGAACTATTTACAGCCTGGCTTTTTAAAGGAAATTGCAGCAGCTAGGCAAGGAACACTAAATATCCTAATAGCATGTGGCCAAAAATGGGGAATATACTTTTCCTGGAAAGAAAGAACTCACTTCTTTTTACAAATTATTTACCAGTTAATATATATCGGCCAATGGTGGTAAATATTATGGTGAAAAAAGATAATAAACCAACTGAGTAAGAGTTTGCTGGTATACAGAAGGAGTTTGGAAAACAAAAAGTCCAGATTTTGTCTAATCAGGGTTCTTTTGTCAGATACAGAGGCTTTTCCTGGCTGGCTGTGGGTGAATGCACACAATGCACAGCAGGCACATGCAAGCAACTTTTGTCCTTGCCCTGGCAAGTGGTACACTGGTTCCGGTGACCCCAGTGTCAGTCTCTGTGCTCAAGCCCAGTAAAGCTGCACTAGACTCAGTCACAGCAGACCCCACCATCAGCTGTGGGCTTCAGACTGCCAGGCACAGAGACTGAGCAATCCACAACAGACTGTGTAGACACAGCCAGTAAAATATTAACCTGCTGCTCAGTTACTTAAGATTTGATCCATATAGAACTTAGCACCAAAAAAAGCCAATGTGTGAAAAATATCCACCTCCACATAAGCAAAGAAGGAAGTTTAAATGTGACCTGGTTTCAGATTTCATTATAAATGTGAAAGCAAAGCTGTGGAAATAAACCCACCATATATTCCCGAGTACTCTTTTCTTCATGAGTGGTCATCAGCTTTATTTAATTCGTAACAGCAGCTACCTTAGGTTAGACCAGAAGCTCTGTGCAGGCTTGTATCACATCTCTTAAGAGCCCAGCAGCCAGTGTCAAGAGAAACAGTGAAAGATGCACAGGGTGGCTATGGAGTGAGCCTTCCTCAGATATGCCCTTCAGGACAGGACGCTCCTAATGGCATTTGAATTGCTTTACCTTCCACCCATTAGTTCTTATAGATGGCTTGGTTACAAATCAGATCAGCCCTATCATAATAGTTGCTAAAAGGAGAATAATATACATTTGTACAATTCACACGGCACATTTATTCCTGCTGTCTGTTCCCTGGTTTCCAAGTTTATATTTTAAGCTTTACAATATTTGCATAATGTAATGACTCCCGGGTTTAAGACAGGATGCTTTAAATTATGCAGTCAGTGCAAAAAAACCCCAAGATATTCGGTAAATATTTATCTTGAAAATATTTATAAATAAATAGCTCCCAAATCAACACAGATACAACATCTAAACCAGTTAAAAAAAGGTTGTATTGATTTAGTTTTATGCTGCTTGCTGTAAGGGACAAAGCTGGGATAACCTAATGCGATAAAGAATGTATTTGTTGGAAAGAAAATAGATCCTTCCAATAACCTGTGCAATTGCTTTGGAAGTCTGAGCCTAATAAGAGAGGCAAAGCCTTTCCTCAGATCTGAGTAGCCAGAAACCAAGTGACAAAGCATTCAGCAGATACACAAAGCAGGTGTCACAGCCACACCAGAAAACAGCAGGGGAGAAGACGGCAAAAAGAAACTAGTAAAGAGAAAGCATGGAGCATTGTGTCACACGTGTCATTTAGAAACTTAGATAAACCACCAAATAAATCTGCCCTGTGACATTCTGAAGCAGAAGGGTTACAACAGTAGTTTTAGAATTTTAAAAAGAAATAAATAAAAAAATGGAACAAACAACAAAGAAATAAAGCAAACAAAAAAACCACACAAAAGATGCAGCCAGCTTTGACTTGGGAATTTCAAGTTTTTCAAAGAGCAGCTTTCAAAATCTGTATTTCCACAGGCATACAGCAGTGAGGACGCCTCCCTTTTCAGATGTCGACTCCTTGTTCAAAGGACAGAATAAGAGCAATGTCATGATAGAAAAAGCTTAACAGATATAATACAAATAAGCCCACATTTCTTCACTTTGGTTAGGAAGAGCACGTAGGGAACTTCTAGAAAATGTTATGTATGTGAAAGTCCTTTTGTGACTGGCACGTGACGGCAGCTGGAGCAGGCTAGTGTCCTGCAAGACCCCTTAAGCTCCTTTCTGATCCTGTTTACCATGTCATGAAGCAGGCTTACTCAAAAATAAATGAAAAGATAGAAGTCAAGAGTAAAATTGTGCCTGTCAACATCAATGACAGCTCTGTCACTGAAAAGGCTGTACCCGTTATATTTTCTCACTTCATTTCACCTTCAACAGCAGCGTCTCGTGTTTGCAGCCTCAGAAGAGAACGGTGAACACGTAACCAAGGACCTGGTGCAACACGCGGGAGCCCCCTGCTTGCCTCTGGACAGCCTGACAACAACAGTACTCGTAAGCTTTTTCTCTTCAATACAACATTTTGTTTCAAAAGGAAGGGACAGGGCTGGCCACTCCATAATTTACATCACAGGGTTACTTGGTAGGCTGCCATAGCTTTTCTCCTCCCTTCTGAGTGCATCAGTGAATTTTTAAATTCAAGTTTAAAAATGTGTTTTCCAACAACGTACTTAAAATGACACCAAACTGTTTAAAATCTGAGTCAGGCAAAGCACAGCAATCAGCTGATCTGATTCAGCTCAGAGCAAAGGTAGCTGTCCGGACAATATCGGTCTCCATAGTCTGAAACTTTAAAAAGCAGTGGGGAGATTATTTTTCATTATTCTGGTCTTGTTAAGCCATGGGGCTAGAATAAATACTGATGGTAAGAAGTCCCAGCTCATTCATACAGACAATTATAAACTACATGTGAGTGTTGAAGTTAAAATGTCTGATTTTTTTTTTTTTTTTTTTATTAAGCATTTTATTAATCTCAGTCAAAATACAATGAAAACGAAACAAGCAATTCAAGTTCTGGATCCTTTTAATACTACCAGGAAACCACAAACAGAAATGTCGGTGTCAAATCATCCCCAGTTCAAGAAGGAAGGCATTCACTAAATATAAGAGACTGGCGAGTCTTTCTCTTCTAATTAACCCTTTCTGCTATGTGAATCGTTTTGGTCACCCAGCTGTATGTCTGAAGATCCCTAAAGGATTCCCTTCTGATTCTCCATCTCTCCCAAGATGCTAAGCTAATGTTACCAGGCCATTACTGGAAAACCATGACAACAATTCAAGTGATAGCAGGGGAAGAAAAAAAGAAGAAACAAATGGAGGAGAGGAGATCAGAAATATATACACATCATGGTACTTGCTTAGATGATGGTGAGAGAAGGAAAAAAGGTGAATTTAGCAGTATTTTAAAGCAGGTTATTTGGCAGGGGGGGGATAAGCAGCAGCAAACTCATCATCAGTTGTGGTCATGCATATGGAGAAGCCAATGTCAGCTTACAAACTATGCTTCCCACAGTCGAGATCTGTTACAGAAAGATGAAAGCACAATTACAGCAATTTTTGGAGGACGGGCAGCTTGAACAGTCACAGGTTCTCAACAATGACAGTGTCTAAGACAGATTTTTCATTACCGCTGAAAATACCTGTTCAGGCTACAATCAGGCTACTTAAAAAAAGAAAAAAAAAAGAAAATAAAATCATGTCTTTATATGACAGATTGGAATTGTTATTGGTATCCTGAATATAATTTTAGAACACATCAAACTTGGCTTCTGATTAATGTGCTAAACAATAAAATTACAATTTTTCCTCTCCTAGAAAACTGTGCAGCAATTACAGGGGAACCTGTCAACAGACACCAAAGGGACTGATGATTTTATAGACATTATATAATGCAGTGTGATTGATTTGAAGGCTCTGTATCAGGACCAAATTTCTTTGGCTTTGAGGATAAATTAAGATGGTTTTGATTATCGGCATAGGTTAAACTCTCTTAAGAGCAAAGTCTAATTCACTTCCTTAATGTCTTACTTACATTTAGTATTCTCTTCGTACTGAATCTCTAGCCCTTTTTTCTTATCACTGGGGTAATTTTGTGCTTTACACATGGACTATACTGGAAATACCAGCTGTTATCTGCAGAATACCTTCCAGAGGCTGTTAAGGAATATGCCAAAATACAAAGAGGTCCTCTTACCTCTGGATGTTTGTTTCTGCCAACTACTTCTTCATTCATCTGTGACTTGGCAGCAAGTGTTGTGAAAGTTTGCCCGGAAGATGGGCCACAGAGTAAAACGGGGGATTAAGAAAGCTTGCTAGAACCTGCAAGAATGTGAGGCATTGCCAAAAACACTCGGTGGGGGGAATAACTGGATCTGTTCCTGATCCCCATGAAGGGTGCAGTTCTGAGTAGTAGAGTGCTTGTTCACACCTATTCATGTTTCCCTGACTTGCTAACATACTAGCAGAATTTTGCAAT
>JAAGNO010027005.1:35131-48073 GCA_033439905.1 Ceryle rudis
GATGGGTTTTTTTCAACCAAATTTTCACAGTTGGCCTACCTCTGCCAATACATGCAACTATCTGTTCTGTGACAATACAAAATTCTGAAATTCATTTTGCACGTTATATACTTTATAAAAAAATATTTATTTACAATACTAAGAACAGCCATTCATGTTAAAGTACCTGTTCAAGTACAGCCAGCATGGATAGCCTGCAAGTCCTGCTATTTGGAAAGCAAAAGAATTTCCTCTAATTTATCCAAAAGCTAACAAATAGTTGTTATAATCAATGGGTAAATTTAGATGCATAGCAAAAAGAGTGGAAAAAAAAAACCCAGTGAAAAAGTGTACACCATATTTTAATAAGTTAACATGGTCAACACTGCTAAACCAACATTTTTTAGCTCGTTGCTCTATATTGTCATACCTATCACTTTTTCCAACACTCAATAATCTAGTTACTTCTTGACTTTCAAACAGTATTTTTAGGCCAATTCAACACACTAGGAAGACATATCTGACCACACTGGAAAAGCTATTTAACAGTTTGTGTCCGTTTTCCCAACCCACGGAAACTTTTTGGACATCTTGGCTGGTTCCAGACAGTGTAGCAGGGACAAGAAACTTGCTAAATTCCCACAAGCCCCATGAAAAATACCATCCTAGAAGAGAAGAGGTACCTTACCAGTGTCCCTACTGAGGGAGAGGCTACAGCATGAGGACATACCTTTTATCAGACACTAGAGAATACTGTTTGAAATGCCACAGTCACAAGAAAAGCTTTAGCTGGCACTGGTGCCTTCTTAGACATCAGCTAACTGCATAAGAAAATGCATTAGGAAACCAGGCTACTATAATCTGATGTTCCTGTTCTTTGGTTCAGTCCATCTTCAGGACAAGTCAGCCAATTTTTCCAGAGTTTTTTTTACTACTAAGGACTGACAGAAGTCTTGAGTTCAGCTGTGAGAAGTTGGATAAATGATACTCCTAATCACAGCACCATTTTGTACTGAAATTCTACTTGAGTATTTTGCGTGAAACATGATTGTGCAGACAGCTGCGTAAAGGATCTGAATCTTCATATCTTTGCTCAATTTTGCACTGTTGTTTCCTTTTATATTAGTGCAACATTAGAGAGCCATTGAAGGAAAACACCCACACCTCACTGGTACTTGTACGAAGACACAGCATCTTTTATCACCAAACAGAGTCTGACATGGTCAGTTATACAATTCCTTCTGTTTACTTGGTGGTCATTGGTAAAACAGAACTCCCAGCTAGGTTCTGTCCACCCACAGCATGCATTTTAAAAACATATTTCTTTCATTCAAGATGACAGTCAAGTCCTGCAGCAGAATGACTGCTCTGTCCACAACTTGATCAATATCCTTTTAGTAATTTTGCCTTATTCTGGATTGTAGCCTCTACAGTTTGACAATGTGTCAACCTGTCAAGAAAGTTAATCTTGCTTACAAGATAGTATCAGAATTTGAGTTTTCCTATTTGTCAAACATATCTCCATGTTCCAACCACACGACTCACATCCTCAAGGCTGGATGTCCCTCAGAACTGAAGTTTAGAGCAGTTTCTAGGTTTAACCTGTGATCTGAGCTCTGAAAGTGATGAAGAAGAATTGTAGTTTAACAATCTCATGACCCAGCTTCCTTCACCATTTCATCTACCAAAGCAAACAACAATTTTGTGACAAAGCCATCATTCCTTCTCTGCAAGATCACTGCAGACCATGGTCTGTCAAGACTGCTGTTCAAGCACAACCATAAGGGTCATATATCACAGTCTCAGAAGAAGCACCATATTATTGCTGTCAGAAAAAAACCCTCCCAAACTCCCATTATGTGACAGTATCAGCTTCATTCTCATCTTTACAGCCTCGAGTTTTATACTTATTTATTACAAGTCACAAGGCCCACAGAGGTGCTGCATGTCCCACCAGCACCATGAAAATACAGCACCTACTCTTTGCCAGCTACTTGCTTGCTCATTCAGCCTCTTCTTTAGCACTAGGCAAGTACAAGGGGTTTAAAAAATGCATTTGGGCAGCACATATCATTATACTTTGAGGTAACAAATCAGAAACTAAAAGTTATAACAAAAATTAATATGAAATAGCAACATATTTAATAATTTAATACCTGTCTAGTTGCTTACTGCTGCTCATTCAGGACACCAGAGAGAGATCAGCCATGAGAGTACACCATGAAATCCTGGTTTGGGCTCAACGCTTGCTTTCTTCTTGCAACCTTTACCAGGTTTGGGGAAAAATGCCCTGATTTTGAGTAGTAACTGTCTTATGGTAAGACCTCACTTCTAGGTCTAAGTCTAGCCATAGGGCTGGTGATCCAGCTCCCCATATGGAGCCACCATATTCCAGACAGACACCTTGAAAATCTTTCCCTTGTTCTTCTGCTTCCCTTATCTTAAATCTAGATTCTTACTTTTTATTCAAAGCCAATGTAGCCTTGATGACTCATATCTCACTCCTCCATTGCCTTCTGGAGCTGGAGCGTTCGGCCATGAATGTAAATTCCTTGGAAGGCTCTCTCTAAATGACCATTTTTGATATTAATGATGCTTCTCTCTGTCCATCATTATTTTCCTCTCAGGTTTGCACTTAGGCTATTTCTGTGCCCCGGTGATCAAAAGGCACTTCTCCCTGTCTTGCATGACTGCCATTTCCTGCCCAAGCTGAACTCCTCCTTCATACAAAGCTACAACCAGCTTCCATTTAACATTACAAAAGCCACCCTTTATAAAAATGTTCTCTGAAGCTCATGGTATAACACCAGCTTTGATACAGACCTATAAGAAACCTGGTTTTAACAGACTGAGAATAAACTATGGTGTCTAGACATGTATATGAAAGCAAATAATCCCTTGCCCTGTCTCCAACAAGGAGTCCCCGTGTGACAGAGTCCTCTTGTACCCACAGAAACTTTAAGTGGGTGCCTGCTGGAGCACATCACCTAGCTGCTTCAGGTCAGTGTTATGTCACGGACCTCCACAGACCAGCCCAGACTCACAAGTGTGTCAAAGTGGCTTAAAACCTTGCTAGTAGCCCTCCTCCACTAAGAGAGCTCCAAGCAGGACAGCTTTCTTGTATAAATCCTAAGTATCACTAAACTTTGCTACGGAAGTGTAGCCACATTTGATTAATACTCCAAGATGTGTAACAATACCCACACCAAAACGAACGTTAAGTTCAAGTCTAAGATTGAAGGATGAAATACGCTTCTAGCTTTAATTTGTTCAGTGCTCTTGTTTTCCCTCCATTCAGCAACACACCGTTTTTGAGCCAAGGTCCCAAACCAGCAGATGGCTTTGCCAGTTCTAAAATGAGTAGCCAGCCAACCTCAATGGCAGATGGCAACACCACAGACATACAGGAAAGATGACATTGTTCCAGCTTGCAGCAGGAAGCCAAAGCAAAGCATCTAATGGTCTCTCGAACCAGAAACTCTGGAATTTTGTATTACTTCTCCTGGCAGGGTAACTACTGATAACACTGTTTGAAAAGTATGTGACTCAAATTTGGAAGCCAGTTTTCTAGGGATCATTAAGAATGTCAGAAAATTCAGCAAGTTTACTTGCACTGTAATTATTTCTTCCTCAAGTACTTGCAAGTATACAGAGGCAGAAGGGTAAGATTAAAACATGGGAATCAAAGTGGCCTTCAGGCAGTAAAGAACCTATCACTCACCAATTCTGTTTAATCAACTTGCATGAAAACAGGGCCTAATGAATAACAAGTAATGTGGGACATCCACTGGAGAGAAAGCAAGCTGGAGTTTACTCTCTATTATTCAGCAGCTGCCAGGAGCTGGTTCAAAAAGCATGATGGTCAAGATCTTTTCTGATATTGTTAAAATTAAAAAGGAAATTGCTTCTATTATTAATTATAGAGACGTACCTCCTGTTCTCAGAGCTCTCAGAAATGGTGAAACAGCACCTTTTAGCAGCACACTGTAGACATATAAACCTCAGCAGACAATAAGATACTTGGAAAAATTTGCCTCAGACTTGACAAAATGTCAAGTTTACTTTCCATCTGACAGAGCAAACCCATTTTATTGGAAGGCACTATGGAAATAGCACCAAAGATCTGCCAGCCTTAACGTGACACATGCACACACACGCAAAAGTTCCATATCATCTCACTTTTTAACCCTTACTTTGAAATCACTTGAAGAGGATGCAATACAGTTATCACTTCTACTGAGCAGCAAAGTTCCCGAGATCAGTGAAGCTAAAGCCAGGAGAAACGAAGGCTGAACCAGGTCCTGTTGCACATGTATAGATTTTAGCTGGTGATATGCAGATATCATAAAGGTCAAAATGACAAAGGAAAAATCTTTCAGGTTAAGAAAGAAAATGTTTGGTTATCAATTTCATTAATCTACCGTTAATGGCATCAGATTTTGTTTCATATTTTTAAATAAATAATGCTCACCTGTCTTCCTGGGTTAACAATTCCACAAGAATGACAACATTATTACTGCATAGGCTTGTAAAATTAACTTACTGTTATGTTTTCCGTTACTGCTTTCCCCTCTCTGTCTCTTCTACTCTCACTCGGCTGCAAAATGCAACACGTCACCAAGGACATGAGGCTTGTGAACCACCTCCCCAGAAAAGTCTCCACCTCACCCCCAGGAACAACACAGACTCACAATTTGCCTCACTCCAACAGCCTCTTACTACCAACGCTTGGGAAGCAAGAGGCAAATCCAGGCACCAGCCTATTCAGTAGTCTAAAGAACCTTCCCAGTTCAAATATACTGTTCAAGTACATTCCAAATCTTCTAACAGCATAAATGGGACACAGATGGGCTCCTCCAAATATCTGTTTTGAGAATTCTAAAATTCCATCTTGACCACTGACATCATTAAAACAAAACAAACAAACAAAAAACCAACCAAACAAAACACAACTCTCCTGAA
Organism: Ceryle rudis; assembly: GCA_033439905.1. NCBI lineage: Eukaryota > Metazoa > Chordata > Aves > Coraciiformes > Cerylidae > Ceryle > Ceryle rudis. Next base: position 40,073 of record JAAGNO010027005.1, read on the forward strand.
GGTAAATTGTATTAACGTGTTTCTGTATGGTAAGTGAATTATAAACAAGCCAAGTTTGAAGACAAAGAGTTTCTACTGAATTATCTTGAGTCTGAAGCAAACTCTCCCAAGTACTGTCATAGCTTCACAGATTCCAGGAAGTTTCTGGAGTCTATATACAAAATATATAATCCTATAATATAGGGAATACAATCCTATAATATGATAACTATATCTAAAAGCTAAAAACTTCATTATGATGTTATAGGATTGTACTCCTTATATTATAGAATTATAAAGGTGCATGAACAGACCGTGGCAGAAGCTTATGGCGAAATCCTACTCTCACTCACATCAACCTTTCAGGGAGTCAGCTGCAGGAAAAGTAACTAAAACCCAGAAGCAATGTTTTGAAATCTCAAAAATGTCAGAAACATCGGGTGAAAAGGCAAAGCACTCTCTAGTAGCAGCATGAGAGCCCTGCCGACCCACAGAGCCTGTATGCTTCCGAGTCAAGTTTGCAGGTTCTTGATATGGTTCAAAATGCGTAGATATCCACAGGCATCTACATGGTCACTCAAGGACACATATATCAGCAGACTGTCAACGTTACTTACCTCCTAACAATCCTTACCTATCTCTCACTGGGAACATGTGTCCTTTGCTTATCTGTGGGCTTCTTTTTTTGCTTGTCTTTCAATTGAAACATTTTTTTTTTTTTAATCTGTGGTCTTCTTAAGGTTGGGGGAATTTATTTTTTGATCCCATTTGCAAATCCTCAAGTCATTTCAAGATTAGGCATTTCATCCAGCTCTTTACCATGAGAAGTGTTTTGGTGAACTAATGTAAATACCAGGATATTTAGTCAGTATCACACCCATAAGGAAATATAGAGGAAAAAAAAGAAAGTATCTTTGCTCTAAAAAGTAGTAACTTGCTCACTATAATGTATATATTATTAAAGTAGCCCCATGACATAGATGAGGTTGCCTGACAAGCTAAACTGTACTTGGGTTTTGCTATAACTCTATGCTATATTTATCAGCTCATTGGAGACTGATATATTGCTTATAATTACCCTGACCTATAAAACCCCCCTGTTAATATTGGCAGTGATGCTGGTACTGGCAGAGCAAGCTATGGACGCTGAAGTTAATTATATTCAAACTAAACTAAATTTGAGAAACATATTGGGATGCACTCATCATTTGGCTACTTTTCAAATTACAAGCTACTGTAAATGCACAACTTCATTTCCCCAATGAACTTTTATAGGCTTGTGTTAGAACAAATTAGCAGCTAATGAAGGAAAAGTTCCAGAGGTAAGGACCAAATGTAAAGATGTGAGCGGGCAACACAGAACGTAGCCTTCCCCCAGCAGGCAGGTGAGTGTCAGTGCCCCTTCATCTGCCTGCAGCTGCCACACGTGAGAGAAGGGAAGTATAGGCATTTATATACTGCACTCATCATGCTTTTTCTCATTATAGTTCCCACAGCTTCAAGACAGATGATTCAACACAAACTACTTTCAATGGCACTCTTTGGTACCTTACAAATTTTCACCCAGGTGTTCACAGAAACTTTTAGTATTCTGAAAATTGTCTCCCTCCCGGATACACGTTACACGTTCCTCGGTTGCATTACATTTATTTAACATATATATTTTCCTCTTATAAGACTGTGATAGAAATACACAGAGTGGGAAAAAAAGATTGCACTAATCTTTTAGTAAGAAAAGTAAATACTACTGTTACTTTAGAATAATAAATGTGAATTACATAAAGGTACATAAACACAAACTGTATAAATTTAATATAAAGAAATACATGTCACACTTGGCCACAAAAGAAACATGTTTGCATGTAAAATTGCATTGAAAGTAACAGAAACAACAACTAGAGTGGATCTGTAACGTCTCTATCAGCTAGCTAGAGCTAAAGCAACAATTGTGATTGAAATACAAGGAATTTAAAATATTTTCTAGTAGAAGTTACCAGATCTACTGACATTAATAACAACACTTTTTTTTACAAAGTTTCATTTTGATTTTAGTAACAACTCTATGCTGCCATGTACTACAGCAGTCACTTTCCAACATAGGTCCTCAACTGAATCGCATGTAAGTGCATATAGTCTGTGTTTTTTCATTTAATATCTCTAGGTCACAAATTAGCAAATTTCAAAATTGTTCTAATCAGTAGGTGCTAATTTGCTCAGTCAGTACCTCATGGATTACTTCTTCCACTCAAGTCAGAGTTTGGATTACAGGTTGGTAACTCTAAGAATATAATATAGAACAATAGCAAGCAAAATTCCAAGGAAATGTAGCTACAATGTAATACAAACATCCAATGTCGGGGAGAGAATATGGGAACAAGTCTGTAGCCACAGGGCAGCCTGGTGGAGGAGCAGACAGGGGTTGCAGCCCAGCCATGTACCACAGTGGTCTCCATGCCCTTCTGCACCCCACTAAACAGAGCTGATATGTGCCCTCAAAAAATTCACAGCAGTTGAACGAGCATTTTTATGAAAACCTCATTCCATCGGAAAGCTGTAGCTAAGCTCCTCTTACTTTAGTTTCTCTCACATCAAAATTAACAATATGGGGGGAGGGGGAGGGGATTTAATATGTCTTCTTATCCCAAGGACCCCAACCAGCATCTTCCTCTCTTCCTTTTTCATACTCCCTCCTCAACCTTGTAATCTCTAAATCTTCCAGACAAAGCCATTTATCCTCACAGGCAATTGTGCTGCTGAACCTCAAACTACAGCTGAGGAAATATGTTTAAAAGGCAAACCAGCTTTTGGCAGCATAATGTCAAAAGCAGCTGAAAATACACAGTGCTTCATCAAAACGGACAATTCTTCAGGTGATTAGTGACTATTTTCAGAATAACAACTTGCTCAGAGCTGTACAAAACAAAAGACACATACAGTCTCTGTCACGTGAAGTTCATTGTAACAGACACTTGAAAGACAAAAGGAGAATGATACTTTCCATTCGCATTTGCCTTTATTTTAAATAAAATTCCAGTCACTTCATTGAAATTACTGGCTAATGATCAAAGAATCAAATCCACTTTCCTCATTCTGCTTCTATACATTAGTTTATGCTCAATTCCTTTAACATAATTTCATTTATTGAGACTAAAGAGTTATAAAATCTAAAGAACAACGACCACCATAGCCTTAAGTGCCACCCACAACTGACAGATTCCGTAAGTACCAGAAGGTAAGGCAGCCTTGCTGCTATTTTGCAAATAACACTCATTAAGCCACACAATTTCCCAGGTCCTCATCGAATTCCAGCTTTATCAGTAAATACTTTCCTAAGACTGTGTAACCCTCAAATACTGTTTTTCAATCCACAGTTTCAGCAAGCCCCTCTCCTTCTGTAAAGTGTAAACTTGCTTTGAGAGGCCATCCAGTTACCAAGTTCTACCACTGAAACAGATGGATTTCAGTGTAAGCAGGTAGACAAAAATCTCTGAGCTGTTCTTGAAGTCAATGAAGTGGACTGTGGGATCCTGGAGGGAGGAAGAGAGTTGTATGATAGCTAACAGGACTTGAATTATTTTTTTGCTGAAGACCCTACTCACCATAATCAATGCAGAGAGATTATGGACACTGCCTGAACTTCTCTGGTAAGTAGGACCAAAAAAGATGGGCTCTTTCCAAGAAAACTGAAGATCCTTTGGAATATCTATTTGTAGAATCACTTGAGATTACAGAAAAAACTGTCTCAGAACATTAATGCTGTGCCATGGCCTGATTCACATCTTTATTAGACAACCGACATAGCTGTTAGTTGCAAAAAGCCCCTGTCTCAAAAAAGCAGTTCCACTGGCAGAACTTCTGATCCCCTTGCAGTGAATTAGCCAATTTTTATGCAGCAGTAAGTCACAGCTGAGTGGAACATCTCCCTTCTGAGGAAAGGCTGAGGCAGCTGGGTCTCTTCAGCTTGGAGGAGACTGAGGGGTGACCTCATTAGTGTTTATAAATATGAAAAAGGTGAATGTCAGGAGGATGGAGCCAGGCTCTTCTCAGTGACATCCCATGATAGGGCAAGGCACAACGGGTGCAAGCTGGAACATAGGAGGTTCCATGTAAACATAAGGAGAAACTTTTTCATGGTGAGGGTGACAGACACAGGAACAGGCTGCTCAGGGAGGGTGTGGAGTCTCCTTGGAAGACATTCAAAACCCACCTGCACCCATTCCTGTGTGACCTGAGGTGATGCCACTCTGGCAGGGCGCTCTGGGTGATCTTTCAAGGTCCCTTCCACCCCTTACCACTCTGTGATTCTGTGACAGCTGAACTGTGAGAATTTCACTTTGAATAATCACCCAGATCTCTCTATAGACACCATCCTCTCCCTTTGCTGTGTAAATATACCATACTTTTCGTGTCCTACGTCTCATTCTAGCTGCCTATTGGATTGGCAAGGTCATCTACCACAACAGAGTGGTTGGGTTTGCCCTTTCCCCCCCTCCTGCCTGCAGCCCCCTTTGCTTCCTTGGGAGGTTTCTCTACCTGTGCAACCTGAAATGGTGCCAGTTAAAGCTCTCTCTTCTCTGCCCTGTTTCACATACTCCTTTATTCTGCTTTTCTTTCTGGTCTAAGACACGGTTCTTAATTTATAGAAAAATTGTGGGTAAGTTGGTAAATGATTTTAGGCTGTGATCCTGGTATTTGCATCCATTACACACATGGCAACTGAATGTGTCAGCAGCTCCTTAGAAATGAAAATCATTAGAGTATTATTCCTCCTAAGACCACATGGATTTCAATCAGGATATTTATTATAAATTTCATCTTTTAAAATAACTTCACAGAATTCTATTGAACTTGTTGTCCATGCAAATTACCTCTTCCACAGAGGTAAGAGGTACTTCCCCAGTGAAGTCTCTAACTTCAGATCTATTTTCTCCTCTTTCGCTCTCAGAGAAGTAGGCATCATAGCTGCATTTGTTTTAAAGCTACAACAGAAATTCCTTCTTTGCATGGGAGATTCTGTCACCTTCTCTATACTGGTTTCCTTCTTATTCTGAAACAGTCCCTCAGATTTTCACGGCTGCTTTGCTGGAGTAAGAAACTACCAAAATGAGCAAGACAATCAATAGAGCCCTAAAATAAGGTGCATAACAAAGCTGTTATCTTGTTATCTGTGGAGATGTCAAGCATTCCTCAGCTTTTGGAAGAATCATTTATACAAATATTTAAGCCCTCAAAGGCAACACATTTACCAATCATTTAGACATAATCATCTTGTCACTTACATACAGCTCAACAAACATGTCACTGGGGAAACCCTACAGTGTAATTAACACTGGGTTGAATGACAACTGAAGAAAAACATTACCAGAGTTTTCATTCAAACCTGAAGGGAAATATCTAGTATGTCAACACTCCACCAGGAAGATTGATTTTTTTTCCCCATTATTATTCTTAATTGTACACATGTAGATTTCAATTTCATTTCACTGAGTATTTTAATCGTGGCTTGGCTTTAGGGTTTTCTGTTTAGCAGTGGAGTCCAACGTTTTATTCTCAGGAACTAAAGAGATCAAGCCACATTGCCTGATGGAGATCCGATGGTCAGAGAGGAGAAAAAAGGAAGATAAACCTTCTATGAACCTTCAATTTTGTAGGTAAAGTGTTAAAAAGAAACAGTAAGTGCCAGTTCCACTTCAATAATATTTTCTTAAATATACTGTCCAGTCTTCTAAAGGAACTGTGGCCTCGAAAGGTCTTATTTTGCTGTCAGTGTTGTAAAATTTCATAGAGCGAAACAACTTGCAGTCATGTTTACCTGTGGTATAATCTATTTCCCCTACGTTGACTGCAGAGATGTAAGCAGAGCTAGCTGTCAATGCATGATTTTAAAACACACACACACACACACACAACTGTTCTCTAAGCAGCACAACAGCCCAAAGCTCTGAGATGCAGCAAGGTTTCACCAGCACATTTGAATTCTGCATAAAGTGCTATTAGTGTTCAATTAAATATTAATTACAAAAATGCAGTTGTACAGCATTTAACTGGGAAAAAGCCATTAGTGAATCACGAATTTTCTGCCAAAAAATACCTAGCATAGCACAATGTTACTTTCTGCCCTATTTAATATGGATCACAAGGAGGTAGTAAGTGGCCTGAAAGCATTAGTCCTACCCAGTGGCAAAGGCTGTGGTCCACTGTCCTCCCCACTTTTAACCAGACAAAATCCTGGCTAAAAAGCATGCCTGTGAGACACGACTATTATTTGCTTCAAGAGGAGCAAGAGGAAAATGTTCTGTTTCGAAAAGAAGCCAAGCCTGCACGCAGGAAGCCAATGCCACAGCTGCTCCAAATCTCCCCTGTGCTCCCCTCCCTCCAACCTCCTGCCTGATGGAGGTTTCGGATGAGAGCCCTCACATCCCAGCTGCTAGCCAGGCAGGGGTCCTGGCCAACTGCACATGGACCACAGCCATCCTTCTCCAAGAGGGAAGGACCATCTCCAGCGATTCATGCACACTTTTTGCGGTCATCTTAACCAGCAGACCAAAATGAGGACCCTTGCCATGCCCCTTGCCTTGCTCAGCTGCCACCCGCCCTGTCCCGGAGAAGTGCAGCAGCTCTGCCCCCACGCGCTGTCAGCAGCTACAACAGCTGCTTGCTGCTCTAACAAACTCGTGTCACATGATGGATAAATCATGAAGACTTGAATTCTGCTAACTGAGGACAGCAGATCTAGTGTCTCTGTTGAAAAAAAGTGGGGTTGTGCCTATCTTGCTAGCTTACAGTGATACAATATGGGCTGAAGAAAAGCTGTAGCGCAACCATGAGCAGGGCTGGGCAAATACTTTTCAACTATTAGACACTAGGAAAAAAATTCTTCACGGAAAGAGTGGTGAGATATTGGAATAGGCTGCCCAGGGAGGTGGTTGAGTCGCCAACCCTGGATGTGTTTAAGCATCGCTTAGATATAGTGTTGGGGGATATGGTCTAGGGGAGAACTTGTAAAGTAGGGTGAATGGTTGGCCACAATGATCCCAAGGGTCTTTTCCAACCTAAATGATTCTGTGATTCTATTTGCAAAATAGGAACTCTTTGGGTTATATTTAAACTGTTTAATTGTTTGAATCCACTCTGGTGAAAAATACTGATGAGGAGATAATTCTGTATGATTAAAGGGTTCAATAGTGGCTGCAGAAAGGGCAGTCTCCCACTGGATGCTGAAATACCAAGAGTACATACATCTACCATCGTGCAGAAGGCATCCCAGGTCCAGGTCCTTCCCTTGTGTTAAAGGACCCAAACTTGCATCTCTCATCCCCAGAGACTGCTCATGCACTCAAACTTGCTCTGGGAGTGGTTTCCCTCAGATTCCCAGAACAGCACGACAGAGTGATCTCTGGGCATTTTAGTTCAAGTCTCTGAAATGTGCCTTAGGGTGCATCTGAGAGGTGAGATTCTTATTCTGTCAGGCTACTTCCATTCACACCTCCTCAGTGCCTCCATGCCTCATAGCAGCACTTTATTTAAGTGATTCATTAAGTGACACTAGTAGGGTAGAGTTGATGTGTAAAACTTAATTCCCATTTCAGCACACTAGAACACCCCTTACATTTTCTGTCACACACTTCTCCCGTTCAAGGTGCACTCTAGGTTTTCACATGTTACACTAGAGCAACAAAATAGTTTATAGCACTCTTGAGAGCACTGGATGGCAGAGACACATGATGCCTGCCCAAGAAACTCACAGCCTGGAGCAGCAAGCAATGGCAAGGTAGTTTGGTGTCACAGTTATTGAACTCTGGGAGATGCTCTTCCTGAGCTTTCCCATTTAGTGCTGGCTCCTCTCCTCTCCGCCCTCCACAGCCCTTCTCTTTCAGGAGGCATCTTTACAGCCCTGAGCTGTGCCTGCAGGAATTGCTCTGCTGTTGTCCCGCCCCCGCCCCCCCCCCCCCCCCCCCCCTCCCCTCTTCTCCTTCCTTTTTTGCTTGTCTTTTTTCTTTCTCCTTCCCTTTTCTTTTTCTT
>JAAGNO010027008.1:0-11987 GCA_033439905.1 Ceryle rudis
TCCAGCTCTCCATGCAAAGCACAGCACTGTGAGGGCTGCTATGGGGAAAATTAACTCCAGCTCAGTCAGACCCAATAGCAAAGTCATTCAAGTCCCAAGGATACAGAAATTCACTGTTACAATGGTGCAATGAGTATAGAAGACTGAGAAAATGACAAGTTAACAGTTTGATAATAACATGAAACTTCAGTACTCAATTGGACTAGTGAAGGTTAGATCAGATAGATGTGGCATTGTGGGAAGTAGATACTCAGTGGACTCAGCTAATCAGAGTTTCTAGCATGCAACACAAAGGAAGAGAGACCAAACTGTCAGTGAATGATAGGTAGAAAATTTCACAGTTAATCATTAAAATATTCCTCTGGTACATTTAAGTTAGACTGTAGCTACTTCAGGAAGGAAAATACTTTTTTTTTATGGGTGAATATTTCTCTGGTATTTTCTATAACTTTGAATCTCATTAAGACACTGAACCACAATGATTTTTGGTTAATAAAGGTACTGCCAGATAGTAATTAATGGAAGTGGGTGAGCTGTTAATATTTGAATTTCTGTCTTTGAATCTTGAATGGTTCCAGAAAAAGCAGTTTTATTACCTCACATCTATTTTTATCTAATAAAACATGAAATTTAATTTTCAGGTAGTGAGATAATATAAAGAATGAGAATTTCAGAACATTCTGAGTCTCTCAAGGAGGTCTCAAGATTCATGACTGACAAATAACAAAATTTTCACAATAAAATGCTCTCAATATAGACTTCAATCTGTTTAAAACTTGTGAAGCGGTTGGATTTACATTCAAAGCAGTGTTTTTTCAAACTGATTGAACTGCCTTTTGAAATTACTTACTGTCTGGTAAAATTGATGGAAAATACGTTTCTTAATCATGCCATAGGACCTTCAAATGTATAGTGGGACATTTGTTAGTGTTAAACTAAAATGTAGACATCAAGAAAAAAACAGTTATTACAACAAATGCACATTAGTGATGAAATGCTCCAATTCCAGTTTGTTAATTCATTAGTTTACCAGTTGTTAATCTCATCATGCAATTTTTTCTTTAAGATTTATATAGCAATTAAATATTTTCCAATGAGGATATTGAAAATATTATAGAACACTCTCTAGATCCACCTACACCTGTAATATGCTAAATGATTCCATAAGCAAGAAATTATCACCCAAATAGTACTTGATGTTAATTGAAACAGATGAACTGCAGTTATTCACTGTTTTTTCCTGCATATAACGGGCTGCTGTCAACCTTTCTAGCTTATGGTAAACTTCATTTTATGTGCATTACCTTATGTTAATGAAGAGCTCTTTTTTAGCCTTGTGTCTTGTATCATAATGTATTGAACTAGACTGTTTAATTCTTAAGATCATTTTCACCTTACTAGGCAAAAGTAACAAACTTTTTGTTGGCACAGGGTTTTCCAGTCTTGCTGAATAAAGGCTTTAGGAATGAATTTTATTCTATTGCTTCTAAAACTACAGTTTTGTAATCATAACTCCAGATTTGGATCATGAAACCAGATGTTGTAAACCTTAGTAATTTTGCCTGAAAATTAATAAGACACTGAAAACTTAAAGTTGATTGATTTCTAGGAAGCAGAAGCTACGATCCAAAACTGAGGGATTAGGGTGATAAATTCCTTAATTCTGACAAACAATTGGAAACAGAGTTTGGGATTTGAAATTAATTTTGAAATGAAAAGTCGACATAAAATTGTGTCACATTCATTGCAATCTGTCCTCTGTATTAATAAATTGGTTATCTTTACTGTTGCTTAGTGTTCATCAACTAGAGTCAGTAATAGTATTCTGAATATTAATGTAAAAAATAGTATATGTGCATATTGCAACACTCCAAACTCACTATATGTTGATTTTAATTCCAGCACTGCGTCATTTATAAAAAGTCTGTGATCAGATCCAGTTTAAGCTCCTTTGTGCAACCACACATGAGTTTCTTAGCTGAGGTGTCTTGCCTTTGAAATTAGTAATTAAATTTTAAAATAATTGAACTTGTTTAATTAGTAACACTGACTGTACATCATCCTGTGTTCCCGATCAGATAGAATTATTTCTGTAATTAGGACTAATAGTTAAAAGACAGTACGTGAATATGAGATCAAAAATAGTTCAGAGCCATCAGCATACATTAACTATTGTCATGCTTTCACTATATGCTTTTAATTCATATATTACTTCTGGTAATTGCTTCTCAAAAGCTGAGTATTTTTTTTCTGAGAAGATGTCCCTTCCCCCTGAGAAAGTGTCTAGTTTCCCCAGCTATTTTGGTGTTGAACATACAATGTTTTGAGATGACTTTGAAAAAAATTGAATCATTTCTGAGGAATCATTTGATGCTGGATCATGTTGAAAAGATATCAGATGTCAGCAGATATTTCAGCATATACAGAAAGTTTAGTGTTTTCTGGAGTATGTCTGGTTTAAAAAGAAGTATGCTCTGCTTCTTTCAACATGCTCTTGGAACGTTAATTCCAAACTACTGGGTCTTGACACACCATTTCACTGAGTTTGAGTAAATGATGATGAACATTTTCAGAATAGTACTTTGACCCGATCTGGCCTAATATTCTTCATTTCACGGCAGAAGCAATTCTATGTGTTTTTACTACTCAGTTCATACAGAAATCAAATGCTATCCATATATGATATAGAATGATTTCTATAGCAGATGATGCATGTTTTCAGAATTTGTTACAGGATTATGGAGTTTCTAAGACTTTTTAATGCAACATATGGCCACTGAGGAAAAAAAAAAACACCTTGAAGAACATTTCCTACTATGCTGCTTAATGAACTCTCTTTCTACAATTTCTTTTCCTTAGGAAAATTGTATCTCCATTGTATTTTAGTGTCTCATGCTTTTCTGCAAGTACCTGTGCATACCATATTGTTCAAGTATTATAGCTCCAGTAGAACAATATTTGCTACCTCTCACTGCAGAATTCACACAACCCTAAGCATCTCTGCCCAAAGATCCATTTTCTGGGTCAACACCTAAGGGGAATATAAAGGTCAAGATGAAAGAGAGATTAATGAGGTATCCATACTCCACAGGAATTGAAGGAAGCTAGACTTAATTGGGACCTAAATTAGCCATCCTTGCATCTTTTAGCCTGCCTTTAAACTGGAAAAGGTTAAAATGAGCAGCAGATCAGGAAAGCAGGTGACCACAAAACTAATGAAAAGACACAACTGTCTAGGTGATCAAATGATCCGGGACAGTGCTCAGTAGGTTCAAACAGTGTGGGTTTAATTAGGGGCAACTGTGATAACAGGCAAAGGAAAAACCTGTGCTTTCCAAATCACTGAGTTTGGATTAATATAAAAATTATATTTATAGAAAAATAGCCACAAACCTTAGATACTGAAACTATCAAGTTTGCATAGATAAAGTTTTTTTGCAGTGCTATGAAGCTCTGCAATGCAAATATCATCTTCCAAGCATCCCACAGTGAGGCAATAGAGCATCATGCCTGTGGCAAGTGACATTTAACTTATCCAACTGTATATAAGCTTAAGTGTTGATTCTAGACCTAAGAGAAAAGAACTAAATACAAGACTACTGGAAAACCCTGCAACGTTGTGCAAAGTTAGATATCGTGCTTTGATTAGTGTGTTGCATATATCAAGCCTTGGATTTCAGCAAGAGATACTGCCAGATGCCCTTTGGTCATAAGGCAGAAGCAAAGAGAAGATCTAGGGCAATCCCATGGCATGTACAGGACACCCAGGTGATCAGGCCCAGTCAGCATGGGTTTATGAAAGGCAGATCCTGCTTGACTAAGCTGGACTCCTTTTACGACAAGGTAGTTCACTTTTTGGATGAAGGAAAGGCTGTGAATGTTGTCTACTCAGACTTTAGTAAATCTTTTGACACTGTTTCCCACAGCATTCTCCTAGAGAATGAACTCTTCCTAGAGAAACTGGCTGTTCATGGCTTGATGGGAATATGCTTTGCTGGATAAAAAAAAAAAGATTGGATGACCAGATCCAGAGAGTGGTGTTGGCCAATCACAAGTGGTGTTCCCCAGGGCTCAGTATTGGGTCCTGTTCTCTTTAATATCTTTATCAATGATCTGGATGAGGGAATTGAGGGCACCTTCAGTAAATTTGTAGATGACACAAAATTGGGCGGGTGTGTTGATCTGCTTGAAGGTGGGGAGGCTCTACAGAGGGATGGCTGAATTGAGATATCTACAATTTGGATCAATGGGTATAAGGTTCAACAAGGCCAAGTGCTGGGTCCTACACCTGAGTCACCATAACCTCAGGCAATACTACAGGCTTGGGGAAGAGTGGCTGGAAAACTGCCTGGTGGAAAAGGACCCAGGGGTCTTGATCAACAGCCAGCTGAGTTTGCAGTGTGCCCAGGTGGCCAAGAAGGTCAATGGCATCCTGGCTCGTATCAGAAACAGTGTGTCCAGCAGAACTGTGGAAGGGATTGTACCTCTCTACTTGGCACTGATGAGGCCTCACTTCATCATGAGTGAGCCCCTCACCATAACGAGGTCATTGAAATTCATGTCCAAAGAAGGACAACAAAGTTGCTGAAGGGTCTAGAGCAGAAGCCTTACAAGAAGTGGCTGAGGGAACTGGGGTTTTTTAGCATGTAGAAAAGAAGTCTGAGGGGAGACCATATTGCTCTCTACATCTACCTGAAAGGAGATAGTAGTGAGGTGGGTGATGGTCTCGTCTCCCAAGTAACAAGCAATGGGACAAGAGGAAACAGCCTCAAGTTGTGCCAGGGGAGATTTAGATTGGATACTAAGAAAAATTTATTCACAGAAAGGGTTACAAATACCTGGAACGGGCTGCCCAGGGAACTGATTGAGTCATCATCCCTTGTGGCATTTAAAAGTGGTGCTGAGGGACATAGTTTTGTGGTGACCTGGCAGTGCTGGGTTAATATTTGAACTTGATGATTTCAAAGGTCTCTTTGAACCAAAATGCTTTTATGATTCTATGATTCTGTGAACTTATAAATGAAGGATAATGTGGCACTTTAGCTGGCAGTAAAATTCTAATTCATACCATTATACTTCATGGAATCTCTCTAGAAATGAAAAGATTTTGTACTATGAAATCACAAAAAATGATATTGATATATATATATTATATTGCAATTCATAGTTACAGAAAGCTTCAAACAGGTTTGCAGATTGATACAAATTTTCTGGAGCTAGGGCAGTCAGAAGAATTTCAAGTGCATCATCTTTCCTTGCTATGAAATGGATCTTGATGTAAGAAAACTTATCATAGATGCTGTGCGCATATTTCTACTCAGCTGGACACTGTATTTTATTACATTTTTATCCTTTTTTTTCTACAGGATTGTAATACAAACTATTAAATCTGCATATTTTGATAATTTAATCTAGTAAGGAAGAAAGAAAACAGGAAGGAACAGGAGTATCGTAAGCATTAATTAGTATACAATGGCACTGTAATAGCCCTCAACAATATTTAGAGCAAGAGCAACTAAGACTAAGGCAGCTCTGGGAAGCTACATTTAACAACCATCCTAAATGATATGTTGCAGAGATTCGGTTCAGACATTGAAATACACAGTCTCTTATTTTGTGTATGTATTTCTTATATCAGTTTCTTATATGACAATAAGAATCTAAGTTTTCACTATGTTATCCTGTTGGTTTATAATTCTGTCTTGTCTGGCTTATAATGATCTTAATTGGATCTGACAACCACAAAGCATGCTCCTTTCTGAAGGTATTTTCCAGAGCTGCTTTTCAGAGTACTTCCAAATTAAAACCAAAACAAGTGTAGGAAACACTGAGAATGGTGCAAACTACAGCAAACTACAAAGTCACATTTGGGGCATGATTGTCATGCACTGGGTAAAAGGGAAGTCACTTTGCAACTCCTGACCAGTAGTCATCCACCAAACTGAAGAGAATGAGACAAAAGAAAAAATCCTTCTTACTAACAGTAATGTTCCTTACTTGCACAGTAGGATCACTTCAAGGAGGGGTGGGTGTAATTGTGCTGCCTGACTTTGAACCTACTTAATATTGTAGATTTGCAAGTCAAGACCAAATTCCTTATTCTGTGTTCTTACTGCAATTGGAAAAGAAAACAAGAAAAAAAGAGGAAGAAAACTAAATAAAAAAAGTGAAGGTAGTCAGTGAAATGAAGATGGAAGGAAAACAAATTTTTTATGATTTAAAAGTTTAACATGTTCTTTTAAGCTTTCTGTTACCTAATATTAAGTGCAGAGAGACCCTTTGGCTTTGCCTTTCCATATTCAGTACTTCAAAATTTAATTTAAATGTAATTTATGTAAGAATATACTTGTGCTTCAGATAGTCTTGTTATATTAACTATATCAGTTATATTAACTGATTCCAATTTCTAACATTTCTTGGTATAATACAGTGTGTTTTCATGTGCTAACGGTAGAATTGTTTCTAAAAAGACATGATAAATACTTATCGGCATATTCCAAAAATCCTCAGATTACAGAATGGGTGCTCCAAGACACAGGGGCAAAAAAGTAAGGAATTAATTTCTTAGAGGCTTCCATCACACCATGGGAAGATACAGGAGCCAAACCCCAAGACCTAACCCACTGTTAAAGACCCTTTGGCCTTTACAGTAAATTACTTCAAGTTAGGAGAAAAAAAAAAAACTTTAGACTTACAGCTCATGCCTCTCTATCACACTTCAGTACTCCACTTTTTGATTGAAGACATATTCTTTTAATCCCACAGCAGTTCAAGTGGTGGTTTTCTCATGACAAACAGGACAGAAAGAAGATTATTATTCCCAGTTCACTTTTGATCACCTACATTTATGTTCAAAATTTTCCTTACTTTTATCACAGTGGAGAGTGGTGATAACCTGTGAACCATTCATCCAGTGATTGTCTTGTGTGTTTCCCTTGCTAACTAATCGCTTGTTTAGAATTATTTTTTTCAGCATGTAAAATATACCTATTTTTTTTTATATCTTTTCTTATTTACAAGACAGTCTTCCTTGATTCCCTTTGTCAATCAGAATACAGCTGGTTTTCATATCCTTAAAATTTTTCCTTGCTGTCAGGAAGAGAACTAAAGTACATGAGGCATAGTAATCTGAGAATCTGTACTAATAGGGATCGGAAGGCAAAACTTTAAAAGCAGTTTTTCAAGTGCACACAGCTGCATCAAAGTGTAAATGAACACAGGTTCCATGGAGTTATCCCAAAATGTCCAAGATTTCCTTTTCATTGCTTTTGGGGTACAATGATTCATATTCTTACTTTCTCATGCAATCATCTTAAAGTTACCTGCTTGCATGCAAACTGCCAGCTTGTACAAGAAAATGGATCGGAGATCCACAGATACAAAACATAATCTGAAATGGCAACAGAAAGATTTCCAGGAAGAAGTTTAACACAGTCATATAGTGCTTTGTAAGGAAATACTCAGTGATAATAAAATTAGATCCTTAAAATAATTTCCATGTTTCTAAATGAAAACAGGCTATAAACATCCTATCTACAAGAACAGGCAAGACTATTTTTATCATGATGAACATTTCTGAGCAGTTTTCTACAGCATTCATCTTGCTGTTGTCCTTTTATTTTTGCAGTACAAACTACCTCAGTGCTGGTTTTGGTGTCTGGTTGCACCAAGGCTCAGATGTCAGTCTTGTACTTATATCTAGAAAAAAATAAATTAAAAAAAAAAAAAAAAAGGACTTTATTTCTCAAACTATTTCCATGCCACCTTTCTTTTTAACACTGATGATAACAGGAATTAAGTTTCTTAAGACTGGATCTCCCCCAGGAAGCTCAGTACTTACCTGTAAGACTAACAACCTATCAAGACTTACTTTAAAAACATTGCCTAACAAACCACTCTGTAATTAACAAAAATGGAATAAGACTGAAAGTAAACTATTGCTTAGTGACTGAGGAAGGAAACTACCAATAGAATGAAATGGAAATGTTTAAGAAAAAACACACATTCATTCACATTTGTCTGCATTTGGCTCTTTTCCTGCCTCCTTCTGTACATATTTGTCAGTACACAAGTACCCCTTCTGTTTAGTATCTCTTGTTCTTTGAAGGGAGAGAGCAGCAAATAGAAAAATAAATGATTCTACATCTTCTGAAACAAGATTCTTCAAGTACAGGATAATGATTTGCAGGCACAGCAAACAGGCTGTGAAAGAGATAACACTGTGCAGCTATTGTCCTGTGAAACACACCCGTATTCTGATTAGCTGTACTTTTCCCATCAGTTTTAACCCTATTAGAAAAAAAACCACAACAAAACACCAACAAATACCTCTCTTCTGTCTTTATTCAAAACCATTAGTTACCTTCTGTTATTGAACTCATCATATAATTGATTATAGAATGGAATATATCAGTATGCTATGGCAATTACCTTCCATAATGTAATTCAAGACCATCATTATTCCAATGAACTGTTGCAGCCAATTAAAAAGAAAAAAGGAGAAAAAGAAATATATGTCTGTAAAATGTCAATTATATTTATAACAAACACAAACTCTGGACAGACCTACTGAAAAGACATTTAACTGGCTGCACTTGGTTGTTAATCATAAGAAAGCTTATGCAAAATTTTATTCTGTATTTTCCTATTGATGAAAAATTGCCAACAATGACATTGAGTTGTGATTTCTTCCTGGATTTTTTTTTTGTTGCGTTATGATGCATCTGGAGGAGCAACAGGGCACCAAGTATCATACTCTAGAGGATTTCTAAGCAAGGGCAACTGAATTGAGCAAATCTGTAAATTAGGAAAGTTTTCTCTCCTATTAGATTTGACCATCTGACACTTATTTTCAGAACAGAGGCTGGACTATTCCCTTTAAAGAAACTTATCTTTTAATGGCCAACAGAATTATATGCATGTGTCCCTCCTGTCTCAGTGTATATTTTTTTAATTTTTTTCTTTATATAATTTGTTAAATCTTTTATTTTTATTGTTAATTATTATTATTTTAGGACAAAGTGTTGTAAGTGCCTTGTCTCTCTGGGCCAAGTCTTGCTCTGTGTAAAAACTGCAGGAGATTAGTCTGATTCTTCAGGTTAACTTGCAACTCCCAGAAGAAGGAGTCTGTTGATTAGGGTCAGGCAGGTTGCAGAGCAGACTATTGTAGAGTTTCCAAGCAACTCATAAGGCAGGCTGCTGTTTTCAGCAGGTCCACGTGGCTCAATGTGTTGTGAGAATTCATAAGGTTTAAGAACAGTCCAGGAGACAGGACTGCATTGATGCTTCAATACTACCTTGGCTGTCCCTTTCTGGGGAAGCTGGCTTAGTATAGGTCATACAGAGTAGCAGTATAGGATCTCACCCCTGAAGTTCAACAAAGATCTTTTTATACATTCAAGTCTGCAGAGGCATTCAAAAATAGCTGTTCCACAAGGATAAACAGTTTTCTATTTTTCTGAAGCTTAGCACATACAATAAAATTCCAGACACTGTTGCATGACAGAAGGATATTTGCAGTTCCCATTTTCTTGTGTTACCTGCAGGAGAATAAATAATACACAAATGCTAACTGGAAAGTTGTACATAGAAAGCAAAAAATTTTGGTAGATATCAGGATAAAATAATTAATTTAATTTTTAATCAATTCATGAGATCGATATCATTCCATGAAGGGCATCTCAAATGGTTACTTTAATCATCTAAGCAGTAATGATACCTCAAATATCAGAAAATTCATTAACTCTATAGGGGCACTGTGTGTATACATGCTCTTTTGTTATCAAAAACTAATGGCATTAGAGAGAAAAGAAAGGAATAAGGCTAAGGATCTTCACTCACATTATGAAGAACAATAGTTCCTATTTTATAGAAAAAAAAAAATTCTTCCCTTTTCCTTGATAATAAATCAGAAGCTTGAAGAAAACCATCTTCAATTTTATATTCCTTTTTTTCCTCCACCTTCACACACTGATGTGCTTTTACTGATCATCAAAAAAAAAAAAAAAAAAAAGAAAGAAAAAAAGAAGGAAAAACAAGCGTATGATAAAGTACTGTGAAGATTGGGAAGTTTTCCTACTTTGAGGAAAATACAATTTTGTACATTATTATTATTTTTAGGGATTTGAAATTAAGAAATATTACATTTTCCAACAGAAGGCATGTAAACAGTCCACACAATATATCAGCTGAATAAAAATGTAGAAATGGAAAGGGAGAAAGCTTCACCATTTGAAATCAGTCTTTTGTATGGTTACTGACTTTAAGAAACAGAAGTCCCTTTGAATTTGTTGCACAGGTTAATTATTAAATGAAAAAATGACAATGTTTTGTCATATTTGATTAATTACATTTTAGTCTGGTGGGATATCTTTTCAAACCTCATAAATCTTGATGCTGCCATGATAATAAACTGAGCTATTTAGTTTATTTGAGTTTTGCTTATATATGTTCGTAAGCAGAGCCACCAAACAAGTGGCTATCACTCATAGCAAAACTTCCTGAAACAACTGCTAAAATACTAGACCAAAAATCAGGTTTCATTCCAAATGACAGTTATAAAATGAGGTCTTGATACAACATTTCGGAGTCTTTCTAGCAAATCAGAGATTTGCTGTTGCTTTAAGAATGTAACACAGGACACAGAAATATTGTTTCAGTTTTAAGAGGAAGATGTAGAGTGACAGGTGATGATCATCTTGGCAGCTCTGCTATTTAAAAGGTTAATGCAAGCAAGATCTTACATGAAAAAAACATGGAAAATTGCCCTTTGATTATCAGATTGATGAAGGAAGTAGCAAGACTGTGATATTGTGAAATAGGGAAAGATTATTATTTCAATCATTAGAATTCACTTATGCTGCTATGAAATATAAATCCAAGAGATTATTGAATCTATGGGTGACTCTTGGAAGTTATTTGTATGCTTGAAGTCAAATGTGCATAATTCTGGTTGACAATTCAATGTCTGAACACGTCTGGTCACACCAGTTCATAAAGTATCCCTGTGGTATAATCTGCATGTCTGCATTGAGCAGGGGCAGAAGAGCTGCTCACCTTTATGTCCACTGTGTCCCCACAACGTTTGTGTGCTGTCACGACTGCATCTATGCCATGAACTAGGCAAATGTGGAAAGTCAAATCAATCCATTGTAAAGTCGTTGTAATGCTTAGAAACAAAAGCCTCAAAGCCTGATCCCTTTTGTCAGTAACACCCCTTTTGTATACTTATGTAGGTCACAATGGCAACTTTCTACTAGCTCCTGAGAGTGTCTTTAAATGTTGGAGCCCTGGTTTTCATACTAGTAAGGGTAGAAAGAGAGGAATCCCCTGTTCTGTGTATGCTTTGATTCATGGCCATGAAATTCCAAACTCTCCTGAATATTCTCACTGCACTGCTGCTGCTGACTACAGATACGGCACACAGAAACTACGTGCTTTTTTAATCTCACCATAAAAACTTGGTATGGAAGTTAAATTCTTAGCATTCTGGGCATCCTGGGCAGATTTAAAATGAGTTTCTTGGTTTAAAAAGCAAAAAAAAAAGCATTTAGATTATGTCTAGTTAAAGAGTGGCTATGAATGTTTTATGCCTTGAGTCTATTTACATCAGCTCACCCTCTATGCCCGTGGGTTTCCTTTTGAGTTAGTGGGTTAGGATAACCTGGTTAAAATGCACCTCTAATAGCTGCTGTTGCTTAACCCACTTGATATAAAAAAATAACTTATAATTATTGAACAACCCATTATGCCCTGGCCATGTTCATTCAAAGAAAAATTAACTGATTTTCAGTGAGGTTTGAATCAGAAACATTATCAGTGTAAGTTCCTATAGCTTTAAATAGGCACATAAAATCCATGAGCGTTTTGGTTTTTTTTTTTTTTTTTTTTTTTCACAGAAAAATAAAATAAAAAAATTGTCAAGATGTGAAAGGGCCGTACAGATAATCCAGTTCCAAACCTCCTCCACAAGGCGCGGGCACCCACCA